>JADGJF010000429.1:0-20435 GCA_027596845.1 Quaeritorhiza haematococci | reverse complement strand
CCCTTTCAACATTAGACCACAGTCCACGATGGGTTCGGACCCTCCGTACACCAGATCGCTCCTCTTCACCGCCAGATCGTAATTCGCGGCAGGTCCTCTGCTGTTCACTCCTCCTGTTTTCGCTGAAATATCAGCATATACGGAGCAGAGGACTTTGTTGTGTTTGAAGCAGCGAAACCATCGTGACATGAGAAATGGAGTTAGAACGGTGGACATTGATTAGACGGACAATTCAGATGGCGAAGGGTCTCCCCGTTCATATCCGCTTATGAATGTGAAGATGAAGGAAAGGAAAATGTGCTGAAGTAAATGTCAAACGCACCCCGCTCATTTGCTCAGGATTATCGATTGCGGTAACAGTGTCGTCCTTGCATTCCCACCAGGCGCCGTCCTTCTTAACACTTGCCGACCCTGCAAGTTTGGCGTAAGAGAGAAGGGGAAAAGTGGGGAGAAGAGGATAGGAAATGGGAGGGGAGGGGCGAGGGGTGTTAATTTTGGAAATCGGTTAGATTTGGCAGGGAATTGAAAGCGAGTTCGCAAAACTGTTTGAGGACGGTCAAAGAAAAGGTGCATGTATTCTGTTCTGGCTACTCACATTGCCCGCTATCTGTGCATCCGAAGTGGTTGCTGGAGGCACGAATCAAGCAAAACAGAAAGAAGTAGAAATGGAATCAGGAAAGGGCCACAAAAGGAAAACCAGCGATTGCATCTATGGCGATCACTCCATCCCAAACCCATTGACCACATTCTCACTTACTCACCAGCTAGCCACTAACTCATACTTGGCGCGCGCTTCCTCACGATTTTCAAGAAATTCGTCCACACTGAACACATCCACGCCAAAGGTGACAGTGGCATAATTCTTAACCCACTCCCGTCCGAAAACCTTTGAGAATCGGTTCAGCCGAACGATCAAGACCTCCGGTGTTCGCCAGAGACCAAGCTTTTTTCGGCCCCCACCAAACTGGTTGCACGACGGACAACGCCAATTCAGGTCACTTCCCTCAGCGAAGTGGACTTGCAGACATTGCTCAACTGAGACGGGAACTCGAGGGTCTAGAAGCGCATGGACGCAGGTACCCGGTCGAAACATAGAAATATTCATGTTCATTATATTGAAAGCCTCGAAGGTTTTGCACACCTATTGGTGCGAGCAGGTGCCATGTATGGGGAAGCAAATGAGGGATGTCAACCAAATACCCTTACATGTACGGTCAAAACCAATTTGGCCGAACAACGCCCCATCCAACAAACTTACGTAGCCGCACTTGTCACAGCGAATACGGTTGATGTACTGTCCAGAAAACGTTTCAGCTATTGGTGAACAGTTTTCGGAATGACGGAAATGCGACTTAGTCAGCCAATGGTTGGGAAAAAACTGACATGACTTAAGTACGGCCCTGCCTCACACCCAGCAACGAAGTCTGAACATCACACCATCCAATACTGAAAATACTATGAGAGCTTTTCAGAAGATGCACGAGATGAAGGAGGGGCAGGAGACTCCATACTCACCCATTATTGACTCGTTCAGGCGCCGGTATTCTTGCCACCAAGTATTTGCGAAAAAAGTATCCCCCAGTTCCGGGTTGTAAGCAGGCATGATCGCCGGTTTTTCCAGGGCAACGCGTTTTATTTCTGATGTTGATTGATGGTGGGTTCAGTGTGCAGGAAGAAGACAGAGGACAAGTTAGAGCAAGCGGGAGAGTGAGTTTGTGGACACAACAGATGGAATGCATTTTGTTCTGCCAAATGAAAACGATTGAGATACCAACCATCGTGCACTGTTTGCAAGATGTAGTCTAGCACCGCCTGTGCGAACAGATTGTTGCGACATGTGTGAGCAGTTTGGACACGACGACAAAGATGAACAAGTCAAAGATTCGGAAAATACCAGTGCCGAAGTGTTTCAAATAGATTCATTTACCTTAGCATCGTACTTGATGTTTGTGCGGAAGGGTGAAAAGTCCTTGATTATCTCCTGCAAAGCAACCGTAGTGTCAGACCTTCCTTGTTCACACGCGTTTTGTTGCTACATCACAAAAAGAGCGAGTTAAATGCATACCCAAAACTTTGTTGGCCGGATCGGCGACTCCGGAACCAAGGACAGTTGTTGCATCAGCTCCGCCAAAGCTGTGGTGAGGGCTCCCTTCGAGTTGTTCGGAGTCTTGGGGTTGATCTGCTTGATGATGGATCCGTCTTTGTTGTGGTACGAGATTTTGAGATGGGAAAAGCGGATGGAAAAGACAACATATTGAGGGGAAAATGCGTTGGAAAGTTCGTTGCCTCAAGATCCCAGCCTCTGAATTGCAGTTGAGTTCAAGTGTTTTTCATCCCTCCCCGAATTCGAAAGATGCACTGCCTCTAAAGCGTTTGAACCTACCGACAAATGCTCGCGAGATCTTCGGAACAGCAGCAAGAATTTGAATTAACGCGTTGGAGTGGCATATCTGAAGTGGTGGAATGGAAGAGTCAGGCTCCTTTTCGCCAAGGGAAAAAAGGAAAAGAGATGAAAGTGAAATGTAAATGAACACTTACGTTTCCCAGGTTCACCAAACCGACTGGTCTTGCCAAAGCCAGAGAAATTGGTCGTGATTCTTTGACCTCGTTCTCCGAAACCTTTCCATCCCCAATGCCAACCCTCCCTCCCGTGTTTTCTTCTTCTTTCTTTTGTTGTTCGGTACAGACTACGCCTTGATGAATTTTCCCGGAGATACTTTCCGCGAGGACTGCCCCTTCCAGGCCCCCAACAACCGGGATCCCCACCGAAACCTCCTCTGCAGCTTCCAACGCCGGAGTACCCATATCCTTTTCAACTACCCCCGCAGTCACCGGTCCCCCAAGGCTATCCACAGCGTCCCTCCTATTAACTTCAGCAAGGCCTCTAACCTGCCCTTCTGAAGAAACTCCTGTCGGCGCCTTGCTTCCCACTGCCAACAACACTTCAGGAACGTCACCCCCCTCAAAGCCGTCTGCGCCTTCACCAGCTTGGGTGTGTTCTGAGAGCCCATTCTTGGTGCTCTCTTTCGGTGAGGCCGCTAAGGTGCCACTTCGTGCGTTCATGGAGGCGGGGATCTTTTGCTCGAGGGAGTCCATCCTGCTGGAGCACCCTCCCAAGTCCTCTTCCAGCTTCTTCACGACGTCATTCAGGCTCTCACGGTGCGTCCTTTGAACCACCTCAAAGGCGGCCAAGACGTCTTCCAACTGCTTTTGCAACTGGGTGTGTTGGGCTTCAAGATGAAGAAGCTTTTGTTGTTGTTCGCTGTCCTTCTTTTCCCACAAGGCTTCCAACGAAGTGAGCCGCTGTTCAAGACCCAGCCTCCTTTGCTGTTCGGCCTGTAAATCAGCACGGAGGGCTTGCGTTTCCGGCCTGGAGACGTCACATATCGGCACAGCGTTAGCCTTGATCACAGCTTCCTCTTGAGGCTCTGTGTGTTCTGAACCGTCGGGGAGAACGGCATCCTTCATGAGTTGGTCGGGTTCTGGCACAATGGAGACCCTGTTGTCAATCACGGGTGGCACGGTCGCGGCGTTTGCGTCCTTAGAAGCCGCGCGAAGAATGTCGAACATCCTCTCCTGGCGTTCAAGCTGTCAAAACGGCATATTACAATTCATTTCGACCCACAAAACAACGCCCTTTTGGAAGTGCAAAGCCGAAATCAGTCCTTGAGACTTACGAGGGATCTAATCAGCAGTCTCTTTGTAATTTTCGCCTGCTCGTCGCCAATAGCCTAGAAGAAAATAATCACAAGCGCGAAAAAGAAAGAAGCCGGGAAGAATCAGATCTTGATTGCCGTTGAAGCATTCCACCATTAATGGGAGCGGAACTCCAAGTCTCAGATGCTGAAAAGAACTCATATTTGACAACCTACCGGAGGTGGTTCGCTTGACCGCATGACATCCGACCTGACCAATGACGGAGTCGCTGCCGCCTCTTTCGGCTCTTCACTATGATTGATATCTACAGCGGAGCAAACTAAGTTAGTAATCTGGGAAGATGCGCTTCAAAAATAAGAAGACACCACGGGCACTTCAAGGACAAACCAACAGACTGGGAAATTACCTGTTCCTCCTCCCGACTCATTGTTCTGGTCAGGTTTTGAATTCTCTCTCATCACGCTACGCGGTAGTTGATTCATAGGGACTTCTTTGGCGGTTCCCGTTTGGTTTGTATTCGAGATCGTTGTGGAAACTGTTAGATGCGTAACCGTCGTGGAGAGCCTTACGAATCCGCGCGATGGTGAGCCACCGAAGCGACCCATCGTTCGTCGCTTGATAGTGTGGTGTTGAAGAAGATGAACGATTGTAAAGGTTCGAAGGAGTCCCGCTGAGTTTAAAACTTTTGAAGGGTAGATGTGATGAACACAAGAGTGGATTTTGAAAGTCCGAGGTTACACCTGTTTTGGAGGGGGTGGTCGTCATCCCCGCCTGTCCCACATGACCTTTTGCAAAGGGTCACCGACAAGGACGCCAGGAGTCCAGCAACCATGTCCTCGACGCGTCCCATCACTAAGAGCCAACTTCTCCCCCCGCCGTCATCGTCCACGTCCCTTCTCAGACCTTTGCCGCGCTTTCCTCGCGATCTGACACCCCACCGAGCGAACCGAGTTACCGTCGACGGACGATGGGCGACTTCCACAACCACCTCCTCCCAAAGGCTTACCACCTCTACCAGCGTCAACTGTGCCAGCACCGACGTTTCAACGTTCCGCTTTGGATGTTGTTCGATCAACTTTGCCACTCACCGTTCCCAAAACTGACCGACATTCACCACCGACATTGCGCAACAAACATGCACTCAAGTTTCGACCGGCACGTTCCCATTCTCCTCCCCGCTCCTATCCTCCTCTGACGCCTGTCCGGCACCTCATTCGGGTTTGCTTGTCGAAACTCCGTGTACACCACCTCGACACTCCCGGCTCGCTCGTGGTTCCCAAAGACAGTTCCCACCTCCGTAGGGTCCACAACCACGTCCTCTGAGCACGAACACCATCAGCGTCAACTCCACGCCACCACTCACGATGGGTCTTTAAGCTTTGGGTATTGTTGGATCAGCTCTGCGACTTATCCGACCCGAAAGTGACCGACATTCACCACCGACATCGGCACCCCAAGTACACCCAACCACCACGTTTTCATTCTCCTCCTTGTTCCTCCACTTTTCCGTGGTCCCTTTCCTCCATTTCTATCACCTTGTGCAGACCCCTCACACGTCACGTGACCCCGGCTTTTGTCGACTCACCTTCCCAACCCCGTACGAATATACTCACTGCACTAACGAAGCTTCGAAAGAACACGACCATCCACAATCGCCCAACTCACATCTCTTCCATAAGTTCAGACGCAAATGACATTCCGCGGGGGGCGAAATTGTCGCAATCCAGAGCCTCTCCGGTTCATCGTTTGAGCTTGAAAGAGTTCGGGAGTTGAACGAGATCTCGTGTATCATCACGTTTGTTCAAGTCCCGCATCTCTTCCAAGGTCAAACGCAATGATGCCGGAAGAGCTTTGGGGCGGCGTTCATTGGAGTAACAGGAGTAGTCCGATACGGCTGGGGTCGCCTGTGCGCTTGCTACACAGATGGGCGGCAACAGGCTCGTCAGGGTGGGAGGTTTGTCACTTTCCAGAGGCCCCGTAAGGTGTAATCTAATGAAAGGCGTATGTCATGATTATAATAAGAAACGTTAGTCACGGTTTGATAAATGTGATAACTTGCGTGCTCTCGAAATGACCAAATCATAATTTATGTAAATCCTGATAACGTGATGAAGTCAACATGGGCCATCTACGTATGCAGTTTTCTAAGAAAACATGGTAATGAAAAGACACAGAAACACACCAAGCGATCCTCACCTGACAGGGTGTCATTTGCAGTCGACTTGATTGACTGAGCTTTGGTTTGGAGTTTTGATTATTTGAAAATCGGCCCTTTGCGGGCTCCCTCTTTCGAAAAGCCATCGATTCCGTGTGTGCGCGCACGAACTCCCGTCACCACTCAGAAAACGAATAATCGAGGAGACGCTTGTCCCTTGGTGTCGTGCATTCACAAGCCGTCTATTCCACCTGAGCATGCGACCTCCTCTTAATTACGCAGAAAGGACAGTCGGGCGAGACACGTCCCTCCGTTTCCCTCAGAATTTACCTCAGTCATAAGAAGAGAATTCGATGAGGGCGCATCTTTCGTTCCCGATTCCAGCAAGAATAACGCTTCGTCACTCAGTCTCCCTGGTCGTAGGCAGTTGGATGTGTAGAGGCGGGGCTTTTTGCGTCCATTCGAGGTGGAAGACGTCAAGGTGGATCGGACTGATGGAAAGAAGACGGGCACAGGATCAGCTTGCTGAAGAAAGACGGCAAATGAAGAGACCAGGAGGGTTTTTAGAGCGTCCCGTGGCCTGACAGAGTTTGAATTTGTTGTTCTTTGTCGCTTCGGGGTTCGAACTCGTCTCAAACTCAGCCCTTGCACAACAATCCAATTTTTTTCGTTTATAAACGGTTGCACACTAAGGACCCAGGTCGCGCGCTCTGCCTCACTGAAACCAAAGGGAGATGGGATTTGGGGAGTGTGTGTGAAGGGCGATGGTCTGAAGGTAACAGAATCGAACCCGAACCTCAGTTTCAAGTACCACTTGGGAAGCGTTAGCTCTTTTGTGGGATGTGAGGAAAACACTCGGTTAGACTATCACTTGGCTGTCACTTAGAGAAACAGATCCAAACAAACCACTAGAACGAAGCACCATCCGTACTGGAGGAGAGATATGAAGTGATGGGCGATTTCTGGAAAGCGTTCGAGTTGGGAAGAGCGCACCTGGTTCTTAGTTTTGTTGGGTAGTCGCTGGGGCGAAATCTGTACAGAAAAAAAGGGACTCAGAGCGGTTCGTTGATGATCGATTGTCGATGAGCGGCGAAAAGAGAAAGAGGGTCGTGGGAAGGGGGGCCGGGGTGTGTGTGTACTTGTGTGTGTAGGGAAGTAGGCCAACGTCGGGAGTGTCGGGGGCTGCGTTGGAGGTTTCTCGAACCCGTACACTCCACCGACCTTCTTTTGAAGAGATTATAGTACGCTGGATAGAACAGAACTCGGGCGAAGGCTTCGTACAGAAGAGGATACAGAGTTCTGAACCCGAAAGAAGGATTGGTGCGTCTCGCTCCGCGTCTCCCCCTTCAACTCGAAACCGAGAAGCATCAAAGGCAGTTTTGCTTATGTGTAGCAAGTGCTCAGTGACACTTTTGGTTACTCGTAAAACAACACAGAGAAACTGGGTTCTATTACCGTAAAGGTTGCAGTGCCGAAAGACTGTATCGTTCGGCTAGAAATATGTATACGCCGAGCAGTCGGTTATAAACCCCCAAACTCGCCCCAATACTCCCTGTACAAAATGGGTTCAAATCCCTGACCGTACGCAGCACATTACTAGTGCCCCAGGCTATTCCCAATGCCAAAAAAACTCATTCGGGACATACACGAACTGTGACTTGTTTGTGATATGAATTTAAACTTTCTAAGTGATCCCCTTCCGTGAAATCTTCGATTATGGCCCTTTCATCTTTTGCGACCACTTGTTCTTTGTCCGTCATTCATCTTGTCATAGGCGGTTCAGACGTCGGGGGTTTGGATATCTTTCACCCTAGACCAGAGTCTGCCACTACACAGCGGCATTGCTAATGGGTACCAGACTTTGTTTTACACTTTCGCAGTGACTTTCAATCCTTCATAATCTTCATACAGTTTCCGTTCCATTTCCACTATTTCATGTATATTTCCGGGGAATTGTTGGTTTGTCGTCAGTTCACAATTCACAATTCCTTTTCTGCCATTCAGACACCGGCAGAGTATGTATTTGAGCTTCCCATAATACTGTAAAATGTATATCTGGTGTACTTCGGGTGTCTGAACTTAGCTTGAATTCTGAAATCTCGTGAATGTGTATTTAGGCGCTTTCACGGCTTCGGTGACACACATAGACCCTTTCTGGTCGAAACATTTGAACCCAAAACATCTCCAATGCTGAGAAAGGGCCCTGCTCTCCACTCCCTCTGCTCCCGCCCCCGCCCCTGCTCCAATTCAAACTCAAGTTCAAAACAACTCAGACAATCCATTTCCGCACCACTGATTCTGCGCTCTCCAGTCTCCCGTCCCCTGCTCCTCATTACCGCCGCCACCCCCACTCAAACCTCCTCCGCGCCACCACCCTGAACACCCCACCGGACGGCCTTCCCCTCAAGTATTTGTCAAGCTTGTGGTAGAATAATACCTATCGAATTCGACAACTTTTAGGGGGTCCGAGATAATCCTTTTCCTTACTCGACAGCGAAGAACGACTCTCAACCTTCAGTGTCAGCGCCACCTCATCAGCCTCACTCAGCACACAGACACCCCGTGCAAAGAGTAGCAGTAGACACAGTGTTTCGTTGCAAACATTCATAGATTTCATTAGCCGCTACGGGTCCGTTTGGGTCTTTTTTTCCTGGCCGGTACACCTTTTTTGGATACGTCCACAGTGCGAACAGACACTTCTTAGACATCGACAACGAGCAAAGTTGCACCTTTTTCGATGACAACGGTCGCACCCGCTAATCGTTCTCCAACCGGTCCACCTCGGGACGGCAAGCAACCTCAGGAAGGGTCCGTGTCATTCGCGGCGCCGCTTGCGGCCGAGGAGGGAAAGCCACGACAACCTCAAGGAGGGAACAGGAAACGCAACCGAAACACTTCAAAGTCGGGCGTCAACCTCAACGACGGTGCCAACGCCAACGACAGCAAGAACACTCTCAACCAAAGTAAAAGCAACAGCTGCAACAGTATCAGCAAAGGCAAGACCGACAATGGTGGCAAGCCAACAACCCCCAAAAAGCAGAACCACAACAACAACGCCGAGGCTGGACAGAAGTCAGCCAGCAAACGGACGAACGGCAAAAACCAAACGCCAACCTCTAATAAAGTCGACGCCTCCATCGAATTCAACGAGTCCACTGTGAACAACGGTGGTTCACCAAATCCGTCAATTAAAAGCCCAAGGAACAATCGAAGGGGTCCTAAGGGCTCGACACAGGCACAGCAGATTAATCACAAGTCCAACCATGCTCCTGTGGACTCGGGCGAAGCAGTACCGTCGAACGGGCACGGTAAATCCAAAAAGGACGGACAACACCACCACGGTTCGGGGTCAGGTCCCTCGTCATTCGTACATGGAGACAATAGGTATGCATCCAAAAACTCATTCTAGATTAAGCGTGCATTATCTTGCTCAATGCTAACACATCTTTCTTCCTTATTCTTTCCCCCGTGAAGGCCGCAAGCGAGTGGACTTCAGAGACGTCGACTAAGCGCGCCAGACATCCATTTCGCCAGACCAAACCCTCACGCTGTTGGGAGTGCCGCACATAACGTAGACATTCCGCATCATTCTACTGCCGCACCTTCCACCTCGCCTCCCAACGGCTTGTATGCCGGGGCCATGTTCCAAAACTCGCCAGCCGCAAGCAGTCTACCAATCCCAGTATTCTCGTCTTCCAGCAGTGCCCGCTCCTCCACCACCACAATCACTGGTGCCGGTGGCTCCAGCACAGTCGATGTGAGTTTCAGTAGTAACCGTTCGTCGTTTACCGCACAGGCCGGCATGCCTCCTTTGAGCCGCAGCTACGGTGCCGAGCAGTCTCCTCTTGCCATGCGACTCGCCGTGGCGGGGGGTGCAGACGGTATGTTCAACCACACCTTCGCGAACACACACCCAGCATATTTCTCGCAAGGGGCTCCACACCCAGGCGGGCATAGTACTGGACCGCAGATGCAGATGCCCATGACCGCTCCAGCTACGCCCTTGTCCTATCGTCATCAACATCACCACAGTGCGAACGGTACTGGTTCGACGCCCTTATCGTTTGCGTCGTCGTCGGCGGTTGCCTCGGGTAGAAGCGGGTCTGATCAGGATATGTTCTTTTTCGAGGACGATTCACGAGCAGAGGAAGAAGAACTCAGAAAGAAGTCGGCCAATCTGTTAGCACTCTTATCCAATGGTGCTGCTGGTACCGGGAACGGAGGACCCGCTGCATCAAGACCTGGGCTGCCACTTGCCATGGACAAATTGCAAATCAACGCTAGCACGAATTACTCCCAACAACACCAGCCGACCAACATGAGTATGGGTATCCCAACGACCCCTACCGGCAACAACATCTTCCATCTGCCCATGCCTGTACCTGCTTCTCAGCAACATCAACAACAACAGCCCCTTCCTCCTGCTCCCGCATTTCAGCATGCCACTGCAGCCCCTCCTCGCGGTGCTACCGGTGGCACACAAGACTCGCTGGTCCTTGCGCAGATCAGTCAGGATTTGCGCAACATGCTCAAAATCCAGTGAAAGCGGGATTATTTGACTGGTGACATTTTGTTGTTTGGATATGCCCTTTTGAGTCCAACATCTTCCGTCGTTTCCTGTCTTCCTGCACTTTGGTCACATGGGTGTTTGCGTTGTATCTTTCCTTCCCGGAAATCTTTGGTGGAAAGCAAATTGCGACTTCTCTCTACACGGGCTCCTTTTTTCGCTCGTTTCCCCCCCATACACTCTCCTGCACTCCCAAGCTTTTATGTACTTCATCCAGTTGACTCTTCAATTTCTGGTCATTTTGACGGAGTGGTAGAGAGTTTGCTCAAACCTTCAACTTCCTTGTGGATATTTTTTATGTTTCCGGTCTTGTTATGTCTTTGGGGGGATATGTTCTCCTGATTTAATCTCGTAGAGAGGAAATGGGAAGGAAAGTACTGCGGGTAAGTGGCCAGTGTGATGCTTGAATGAAAGAAAAGGCAAATGAGGTAGAAAAGAAATACAAAATGTCAACAGGAAAATCGTCGTTGCATACCTTTTGCTTCATTTCACTCATTGATGTGTGAAATCGTAGCTTTCAAATGACTTTGATATGTCATGGAAGGTTGTGGGCAAACCCAATGCGAGCGACACGGATCTGGAAGGGGATCTCACATTGTATTCTTTCCAAAATCCGTCTGTATTCATCAAATGCAGTACTCGTGTGGAAGATCGTTGCAAACCACATTCCAGCGAAAGGAACCTCAAATTTTATTTCCTTCCGAAAACTGTTTATTGTCCATTTATTCATGCGCAGTGCTCAATCGATCCCAACCCAAAGTAAAACAAACCCCTTACAAAAGTGTCTTTCCAACCCAGTTTTCATCCCCCTCCAATCTCTCACACAAGTTGCAGCCGTAACTCTCCACTGACAAAATCAAGTCCGCTGCCTCTGGCATTCAATCATCAAACCCTGGCAACCCCATCGGCGCATTCTCACCAAACAACTCCCGCAAAGTCCTCGCTGTCTCCTCCAACGACTCCCTCGTCAGCTTCTTCATAACTTCGATATCCCCTGCTTCGGCGGTGGTCGCTTGTGATGTGGTTGATACTATTGGCGTCGCTACAGACGCAGGATCTGCAGCGCTTGGGGTTTTGGACTTTGGTGTCCTTGTTCTCGGCGGGGAATGGATGGACAAGGATGGCGCCGTTGATGATGATGCTGACGCTGGTTCGGAGAACAGAAGGGATGATGGGAGGAGGGAGTCGGTGTCTTTTGTTTTGGTTGAGATGGACCTGCTAGTGTCCCGGTCGCGCATTTTCCTGTCCACATCCTCCCCCGCAGCAGAAGATCTCCTCGACCCCGAGCTCGGTCGTTTGGACCTGCTTGACGAGGTTCCCTTGGTGGATGAAGAAGAGGATGGTGTTCTTTTCGCAGCAGATGATCGAGTCTCTATGGCGCCAAGGGACCTTTTCTTCGGTCCCGCGTCTTCCATTGATCCCGATGTAGATATGGACGTGGTCGTCCCAGATGTCGTCGGTCCATCTACAACACTCCCAACTAGACTTTCTTCGTCAGTGGTGGTATCTTTGTGTGTTGGTGGCAACTGGAACGTTACCTGCCGCGATGCAGATTTTGGCCCATCCATGTTGGAGCCGCTGCTGCCTGGTCTTCGAGAACGTAGTGCCGAGGTAAGAATGGGAGTAGGTAGCGGTTGAACGTTGACGGTGGTGTGGACAGTGGCGGGTTCGCGCTCTTGTGGCAGCTCTGGTTCTTTGTGCTGCTGTTGCTGTGATGGTTCCGACAAATTCGAGACCGTTCGTCCCGCATATGCTTCTTTTATTATCCGCGCGGTTTGCAATAGAGACTCCTGTGTGGCCTTGCGCATCTGGGCTATCTCCATATCGGCTGCTGCATTCCCAGTACTACTCTTGACGCCTTGTTCAATGGTTGTCACGGGAGCAACAGTGGTGGCAGAAGTGGCGACGGGACTTGCGACGAGACTGCGTTCTACATTCAGTTGATGTTCTGACCGTTGCCCTTGTGAAGTGTAGTGCCGTTTCAACAATTTGGCGGTGCTGGCGAGAGACCGCTTCGTCGCCTCTTTCATTCGTTTAATCTCCTCGTCCACATCACTTACGTGTTCCAAGAACGCTGATTGCGTTGACGTAGGCGCTTCGGCGGTCAGAGATGTTGATGCTGTTGGCATTGTTGCGTGTGTCAGAGATTTTGTGCCATTACCAAGGTTCATCAAACGACTCCATCTCGATGTCCCGTACAGTTCTTCAACAACCTGTGCCGTTTGCACAAGCGACTGCTGAGATATCTGCCGAATCTCATCGAGGTTCCTTTGCAACTCTTCTTCGTTGATACCAAAGCCCGGGCGCGCTGAAGGTGAAAGCGGCTCGGATGCTGTCTTGGTCGATGGCGGCGGCGCTGCGTCGTTTTGGGTTTTTGCAGTTGTTGCAACAGGAGCTGCTACTACTTCTGGCCCCCACATCTGATCTGAGACTGTCTCCGTTGTGGAAGACACTGCTGCATGCACACCACTCCCCTCCTTAAGCTCTATCTGCGCTACCTTTTCCGAGCGTCGGTCGATCAGGAACGTTTCCGTTGCACTGGTGGCGTTCGTGATGAATGGACCCGTTTCCTTCTCATCCGCAATGATCAGCATTTCCGTTGTGGTTGTGGTGGTAGTCGTCGTGTATTCTTCTTCGAACACCATTGGAACCACGACATCGAGAACTCCCTCTGTGGGGATTTGTTTCCTTTCATCTTTGTTCACGGTTTCGCGATTGGAAACGGAGGTGGGTCCGGCGACAAACAGCATAGAGCTCTGTTCATCCGTCATTCCCGCGAAATCCTTCAAGACCGCATCGATCTGGCTCGCCTTACCGTCGAGCTGCAATATGACTTCTTCTGTCATACCAGCGAAATTTTCCAACACTGGAGAGATCTGGCTCCTTTTCTCTTGCGATGCGAACGCCCGTTCTTCCGTCATGCTCGAGAAATCGTGCAAGACTGGAAGGATCCGGATGTCCACCTTTTCGGCAGTCAAGCCTTCATCGTCCGTCATACTCGAAAAATCTTGACGGATGGGAGATATTTGGCTCGCCTTTTGCTCGAACGATAATGCGTCCGTCATCTGCGCACTATCCAGCATCAAGGCAAGGGACGATGAAGATCTCTTTCGCCATTGCGTTGCTTTGTCAGAAAACCCGACTTGAGAACCGGATTGAGTCGAGGCCTCACGCGCGTTTGGAGGTTGCTGTGTCCGAACCATGTCCTGCGCCGTCTGTGGTTGCCAGACACCAGGTAAGGTTTGAGAAAGCGAGTTTGCTACGATGCGCAGCTCCGTCTGCATGGAAGTATGCTTGACTGGCGTGTTTGATTTCTTCGGGATGAACCACAAGTCGCATTGGACGCCAATATTCGACCGACATCGTTCGGTCGCGATTACTTCATCCGGTCCCTCAGCGACCAAGTCACATTGCACATATACATCAGTGGCAGAAACGCCAACCACACGTGACTCATGCTTGGGAGAGGCGAAACTGTCGAATTTTGACTCGCCGATCGACAGTGCGGACTTAATTTCCGTGGAGCGCAGCCCAAATGCGCCTCGGTCGTCATTGGACGGTGTAGTTTCTTTCGCAATGATGTCGGATCCGACTCCCACCATGGATTGTGGGGACCAAGATTGGGGAGATTGGTTTGTTCCTGTCTCTAGAGCGGCGATCACCTGCATAGTCCTGGCGATAACGCTTGCTGAAAGCGAAGGGGCTTCGGTTTTCTTAAACAAGTCCACCGACGCTTTCCAGTAATGCTCGTGAATGGCTTCGATTTCTTGGAAACAACTTTTGAAAGCGACGAGGCGGGATTCGAGCTGTTTTACTTGCTCGTGCAAACCTCGGTTGACACCTTTCTGCACCTGTGTTTTGTATTAAGCGATGGATGTGCCAATGTGAACAACAAAATGAAATGCAGAGAGCCCAGATGGATTAGCTGCTTGGTAGAAAACAAAGATAAAAAGACCTTCGCGAGGAGAATGGAATGAAACATATACTCACATCGAGTTCGGCGAGCAATTCCTTCTGTTTCACTTCCAGTTTTTCTTCAAAGGAGGCATGCATATCCTTCATACGCTCTTGTAACGCAACCAGTTCGTGATAGAGTCGCTGCTCGTTCTCCATTGCGGACCCCAGTCGATTCACCAACTGCATGACTGTTGCCTGCGCATCGCCGCTGTCTTCTGATAGCTTCGATCGATACAGAGCGTTTTCTCTCGCTATTTTATCCAAAGAGGTTTGGAGTTCAATAGCACGGGCGAGGCTGGCATCGACTTTTGCTTTCATCTGGATGCCCTCGGTCTCAAGGCGCGCAACATTTGCTTCCAAAACCGCGGCATTCTGCATCGAAGCTGCCAGACGCTTTATCAACGACTCGTTGCTCGAAGCGATTTCATACTTTTCACGCTCGAGCTCAGCGTACTTTCCACTTAGAACTTCCAGATCACGCCGCAACTCTTGGAGTTCTGCCTCCCTGATTTTACTGGAATGTGTTGATGCTTCCTTATCCGATAGAGCGGTTTCAAGTTGTGCGGAAAGAGTGGCCGACTGTTGAGTCGCTTGCGATGTCGTTGGCGTTTCGTTGGCCTCGCTATGAACAGATTTGGCCAAGTCGTCATACTTCTGCTGCGTTTCAGACACCAATCGTTTCAAGACTTCCAAATGGGCATCCTTCAATTGCACATCTGCCAAGAGCCTTTGCTGCTCCTGGAGAACTTGGAGCCTTTCGTGTTCTACAGCCGAGCAGCGATTACGTAAGTCGGTCGCATCTTGCTGGGTCCTCATGTAATCGTCTCGGAGCCTTTCCACCTGATTGGTCACGAACTCTAGTCTGAGAGTCGTTTCATTGTGGTGTTCGACAAGCTCTTGTCGCTCCTTCTCCAATTTGAACTTCAACGACAACGCTTCTTGGTGTTCCATCTTCAGGTTTGCGTAGTCCTGTTGGATGTGCTGCAGCTCCTTTTGAATCCCCAGCAAGACATGCTCATCTCTTTCTACCGAGCCCCTCTCACCCCCCTCCCCTTGCGAGGACGTTTCATCAGCACGAATTGGGGCCTCAGGTGATTGGGCGTACACAGACTGCAAGCGTTCCAACTGACCTGCCACAATGTCCAGTCGTCGCATTGTTTCATCACGCCACAAGGATTCGTCCGTGTCACGGGATTCCAAGGATGAAACCTGTTCCATCTGCAACATGGCGTGCGCTTCCTGCAACTGTCGTAGCTCCTCTTCCACCAACTTGAGCCTTGCCTGAGCGCTCTCATGCCGATCGCTGTCGTCTTCGTCACCATTTGGTATGTCCTCGTTGGAACCTCTAGGAGAAACTCTGGGGTGCTTCATGACTCTGTTGAGCTGATCAAGCGCTGCATCCCTCTCACGTCGCAAATTCTCCAACTCTACTTCATGTCCTCGACCAGAGTTGACCGAATCGAACGCACCTTCTGCGGTCTTTGGTGTCTTGTGTTGAGTAGCCGCGAGGGTTTTTAGGGTGGCATTCTTGGCCTTCAGCTGACCACGCATCTTAAGTGTGTTCCGCATCAAATGCTGAACAAGGGTTTTGAGATACTCCCTTTGATCTACTAGAGTTTTCCAACTGCGTTCCAACTGCGTTCCGGAATACAGAAACCGATTAGCAAACGAAGAAATTGTTGAACGACTGCAGGTGCAATCAGTAAGGCTACGGAAAAGCTTACCTGACGCAAATTGCTGTCTAGTTGTCCGTCCACTTTAGCGATCGGAAGTGTGGCTGTGGTTGTCGATGAGGGGACTTGAGATGGCACAGACGAAAATAGTTCCCTCAGCTGCAACAGGGACTCACTAAAACGTCTCCTTTCCTGAAGGAACTCGAACATGATGTTGGCGAGGGTATCGGATGCCGTTTCGACCGACAAGCCATTGTCCACGGTATCGGCAACGTCCGTGGTTCTCGATGCAGCGGCCTTCTCGATGACGCGTAATAAGGGCACGATGCACTCCGGCTTTAGCATCTCAGGTCTCAAAGTGTCAGCCATATCCATCAGCACTTCGCAATAAGCTTGCATATGCTTGGCCACCTGCGACAAGAAAGTGTCCTTCTCAGTCAAGGCTGCGAGGAGTATTTCCATACCCTTGTAATCTTTCCGGACGTGGCCTTTTACCAAGCTCAGCGTTTCGGCCAATTTATGCTGCAAGGCACGTGTGTCATCTTCATTGTGTGAGTCGCGTTTCTCGGGTGGTGCAGCAGGCAACATATTTTTGTTCGTCATTCCCAGCCGTGTTTCGAGAAGCACAACTTGATGCCGCAACAAGTCCTTTTCCTCCAGCGCCGAGCGTAGTTCTCTTCGGGAAGCTGCAAGCTGCGTGAGCAAATTGTTGACGGTGCGCTGTGAATCCCAAGAGGCCACGACCTGCTCATTCGCGATTTCTCGGACGTCGTGCATCAAATCAGCAAGAGTCATAATGTGTTCGTGTCGGTTCTGAAGGGCATCCTCTTGAGCCATAGTTGTTTCGATGTTCTTCAAGTTCCGGATATCGAGCACGAACTGTTGCAAGTCGAATACCTCTGCCTCCAGTCGCTCCGCTCGTCGAGCCTTCTCTCTACAAAATTTCAAGGAAAAAGATCTTGTTGAGTATGGTTGAGAAGCTTGACAACCATCAGAAAGGGAGTTTGGCCTACCTTTGTTCTTCTAAGTCCCGTTCCAATTTCAATTTACGACCTTCCAGTGCTTCGAATGCGACAGCTTGTGCGTTAAGGTCCTTATATAAACAATCAATGACATCCATAAGTTCCGAATTACGTGACTTGGCGTCATCCAATCGTTCCTGCAGATTGACCACGGTTGCTTCCAGTGACCTGACTCTGCTTTGACCGAGCGAGTTCTCCGTCGTCAGTTCCGCAATGACGACACGATATGTATCATGATCAGTGCCACTGCCCGGTTCCACCTCCACAACAGAACTGGGTAGCTTACCCGTACCCAGCTCCTGTGGTGGTGTCTGTTGGCCTTTGAAAGATTCCATAATGTCATCGCGTTCTTTGATAGTCAAATCTAGCATTTCCCCGACTTGAGCCAGTTGGGCATCTTTCTCTGCCAGAGCCGCCTTGAAACGGAACATCAAACGGAGAAACTCGTGAGCGGCGTTCCCAATATGTCCACATTGAGGATATGCAAAGGGACTTTACCTTCATGTCTTCCAACTGTGACGTAAGTCGCTGCAATTTGGCATCAGATTCGTGAAGCGCATGCTGTAAAGAATCGACCGTTTCCGTCAACCGCATCCGTTCCACGTTGGCCGCATCGAGTGCGGACGAGAGATCACGTTGCAGCGCCGCGATGTCGTGTGACTGCTGTTCCAGCTGTGATTCAGTGAGATCAGACATCGCCGAACGGTCGACCATATTCTTTCGGAGCTTCGATTCTGCGCTTCCCAGTCGCGAATTCAGGTCTTGAACCTGAGCTTTGTAACCTTCTTCGAGATTTGCGAATGCTTCCTCACGTGACCGTAGAGTTATCTCTAATGCGGCTATTTTGCGATCCAGTTCCAAGTTTCGCGTCTCGGTGTCGTCCCGTTTGCGAAGAAGAATATTTAAATGCTCAAGCTGCCTCACCAAATCCTTTTCTTTCAAGACGTGGGCGTCCGTGATTTCCGTCATTTGTGCATGAACTTGCTCCAGCCTATCTCTGTCGATTCCCCAACTCACACGAATTTCGTCACAAGACTGCTGCAGGTCGACTTTCTGTCGCTCACAATCAGTTAAGAGCATTTTCAGCTGTGTGATTTCATTCTGGAAAGCGATCTGCCTTTCGTCGAACACGCGCGTGATTTCCCGAAGCTCGTCCTGCTTGGTTATCTCAAGTTCGTCGCACCTCCGTTGAAACTGTTGTAGCGATTCATCTCGCAAAGCCAGCTCCTTCTGCAGCTTCTCCTGCGTTGTTCCGACTTCGACAAGTCGTTCCTCGGCCAACTTCAAATTCTGTCCATTCAATATTTCCAGTTCGGCACACCTATTTTGAATCTGCTCAATCGATTCCTCGCGCGAGGCAACCTCCTTCTCCAGCTCGTCAACTCGCTGTTGGAGCTGATGCGCAGACTCAAATCGAACGGCAACCGCCTCCTCAAGATTTTGCTTCAATGCTCCGATTTCGAGAAGTCGCTCCTCTGCCAACTTTTCGAGCTGTTTGTTGCATATTTCAAGTTCGTCGCACTTGACCTGAACTTGCAGAATCCATTCCTCTCGCGAGGCAACTTCCTTCTCCAGCTCGTCCACTTGCTGCTGGAGCTGTTGCGCAGACTCCGTTCGTAATGCGATCTCCTTCTCCAGATTCTCCTTTGATGCTACGATTTCGAGAAGTCGTTCCTCTGCCAACGTCCCCAGCTTTGTGCTGTCTATCTCGAGTTCGGCGAACCTCTTTTGAATCTGCTGAATCCATTCGTCTCGCGAGGCAACGTCCTTGACCAGCTCGTCAACTCGCTGCTGGAGCTGTTCGACACACTCAGTTTGTAAGGCGACCTCCTTCCCCAGATTCTCCTTCAATGCTTCGATTTCCAGAAGTCGTTCCTCTGCCAACGTCCCGAGCTGTGTGCTGTTGATCTCAAGTTCGGCACACCTCTTTTGAATCTGCTGAACCAAGTCATCTCGCGAGGCAATCTCCTTCACCAGCTCGTCAACTCGCTGTTCAAACTGTTGCGCAGACTCCGTTCGCGAACTGACCTCCGTCTCCAGATTCTGCTTCAATGCTTCGATTTCGAGAAGTCGTTCCTCTGCCAATTGTCCGAGCTGTTCGTTGCTAATCGCAAGCTCCTCCGATCTCCTTTGAATCTGCTCAATCGAGTCATCTCGCGAGCCAACCTCCTTCACCAGATCGGCAACTCGCTGTTTAAACTGTTGCGCAGACTCAGTTCGTGAACTGACCTCCTTCTCCAGACTCTCCTTGAATGCTTCCATTTCGAGAAGCTGTTCCTTGGCCACCTTCCCGAGCTTTTCGTTGCTGATCGCAAGCTCGTCCGACATTATCTGAATTTGCTCAATCGAATCATCTCGCGAGGCAACCTCCTTCATCAGCTCGTCAACTCTGTGCTGGAGCTGTTGTGCAGACTGAGTTCGTAAGGCGACCTCCTTGTCCAGATTGTCCTTCAATGCTTCGATTTCCAGAAGTCGTTCCTCTGCCAACGTCCCGAGCTGTGTGCTGTTTAGCTCGAGTTCGGCACACCTCTTTTGAATCTGCTGAATCAAGTCATCTCGCGAGGCAATTTCTTTCACCAGCTCGTCAACTCGCTGTTCAAACTGTTGCGCAGACTCGGTTCGCGAACTGACCTCCGTCTCCAGATTCTCCTTGAATGCTTCGATTTCGAGAAGTCGTTCCTCTGCCAATTGTCCGAGCTGTTCGTTGCTAATCGCAAGCTCGTCCGACATTCTCTGAACTTGCTCAATCGAATCATCTCGCGAGGCAACCTCCTTCATCAGCTCGTCAACTCTCTGCTTGAGCTGTTGCGCAGCCTCAGTTCCTGAACTGACCTCCTTCTCTAGACTCTCCTTCAACGCTTCGATTTCGAGAAGCCGTTCCTTGGCCACCTTCCCGAGCTCTTCGTTGCTAATCGCAAGCTCGTCCGACATTCTCTGAATTTGCTCAATCGAGTCATCTCGCGAGGCGACCTCCTTCACCAGCGCGTCAACTCTCTGTTCGAACTGCTGCAAAGACTCCGTTCGCGAATTGACCTCCGCCTCCAGATTCTCCTTCAATGCTTCGATTTCGAGAAGTCGTTCCTCTGCCGACTTTCCAAGCTGCGTGCTGGTTATCTCGAGCTCGGCACACCTCTTTTGAATCTGCTGAATCAAGTCATCTCGCGAGGCAATCTCCTTCACCAGCTCGTCAACTCGCTGTTCAAACTGTTGCGCAGACTCCGTTCGCGAACTGACCTCCGTCTCCAGATTCTCCTTCAATGCTTCGATTTCGAGAAGTCGTTCCTCTGCCAACTTTCCAAGCTGTGTGCTGTTTAGCTCAAGTTCGGCACACCTCTTTTGAATCTGCTGAATCAAGTCATCTCGCGAGGCGACACCCTCAACTAGCTCGTCAACTCGCTGTTCAA
>JADGJF010000428.1:0-20509 GCA_027596845.1 Quaeritorhiza haematococci | reverse complement strand
GGGGGAAGGGGCAGGGAGGAAAGGCGACGGGAGAGAGATGGGAAGGGATGACAGATTTGTATCGGAGGCAGGTGTATCCTTTGCATATAGGTGTGAAACTCAATTCGGATGTACTGTGGACTGTAAATGTCTGAGTCTTGGAACAAGCGGAGCAAGGCAAGTATAGTATCCCATTTTCATGATCCCGGTGCTGTGGCCGGATAGTCACCCCACACCGGCGGCGTAAGTCTTCACTCCCACGACTTATGTGTTAGCTTCTATAAACAAGTCAAGAAGATTTGGAACATTAGGAATTCAAAGGATTGGACAACCCCTAACCACATTAAAAGTGACATAGAAAAAGTCACGGCATCTGTGCACAACAAAAACCCTTTCACAGCACCAACCACACCCTTAAGAAAGTCTCAAAAGCGGGCGACTAGTCCTACTGAACAAAAGGTACCCAATAAGCAAAAACCCCACACTCAACCCAATATTTATAATAACACACTCCCACACTCCCGGCTTCGTGAACCCGAAAATCTCCAGCACCTGCTGCCCATCCCTATAGCATAATGCTTTCGGATCAGGGCAATCTAACTTCAAACCGGTGAATTCGTTCTGGTTTAGGGCT
This sequence comes from Quaeritorhiza haematococci, assembly GCA_027596845.1. Lineage (NCBI taxonomy): Eukaryota > Fungi > Chytridiomycota > Chytridiomycetes > Quaeritorhizaceae > Quaeritorhiza > Quaeritorhiza haematococci. The sequence goes on along the minus strand of JADGJF010000428.1, from coordinate 19,896 downwards.
TTGTTTGTGTATGCGATTATAGAGATCCATTGAAGCCATTTGAAGACCACGGGGACTTGGTCGAGGTTTAGGAGTTGACCGGCGAAGAGGAGGAAGAGGACGATGACAAGGGGGCCGATGACTTGGCCAACGCGGGCGTTGGGAACACCGGCGCCGATTGCGAGACCCATGGCGTTGGCGGTGGTGGATTGGACGGCGACGATGACAATAAAAGTGAGGTACTTGGCGGCATCGGGCTTAATGATATTGAACGGGAAGGGGAAACATTGGTCAGTTTGATGGTCGAGAACAGATTCAACGATGGTTGAACTGCCCTCGTCGCTCGTCTCGAGTTTGGACGGGCCACGCTTTATTGCTCACCTGCAACCCAATCATCCAGTAAACAGGTACCGAAAGCAGCAGCGACCCCAGTATATTGAGTGGCAATGTCGAAACGAGCTTAGCAAGGTACGCTGATGATACACGATACGTTCCTGCAGCCCTTTCCCGCTTGATGATTTGTCGCTGTTCAGGAAAAATGCCAATGGTAGGCATGACGACACCTATTACATGGAGAAGAAAACAAAGTTATTTCGTCAGGATGTGTCTAGGGATGTGTCCATGTGTTTTGCGGAAAACGAAGAAGAAAACGGAAAGCCAGGACGCAAACGTACCAAATGTTTGATTTACACAGATGAAGAAGAGGACACCGATCCGGTTTTGAACGCCTCCTGCGTCGTTGCTGACTCTCCAATACACAAATCCCATAATGAGCTTTGAAGACGAAACAAATAGATTGACAGAAAAAACAGGGAAAGGGAAGGTAGAAAAAGGGAAGGAGAGGTGAGTGTTCGCTCTAAAGCCATCTTTCATTCGTGCCTATGTATTCTCATTGGGTGATTCCCTACCATGATTACGAGTCCTTGTCCGATCGAAGCACCAATAGTGGCTTTATCCCTCATAACGTCCTTCATATTTCTATTGAGTAGGGTCCAAAACTCGCCAAACCATGATTCCGGCCACTTGTTTCCCACGGCAAGAGGGGACCTATTTTCTTTTTCAGGCACTCCGGATTGACCACCTGCATCCTCGTTCTTCTTGGACAACGCATCACTCTTAATGCTATCCCACGCCTCATGAAACTTGGTGATCCTCGCTAGCGACGCCTCCTTCAATGCTTCTGTCCTCTGATCCAGCGTGATAATGTCCAGGAAAAAGTCGGAAGGGTTGGTTTTGGGCGGGAGGGGGTACCCTAGGGACTCAAAGTGCGTGAGGGAGTCACCCAAAGTTCCAAAGAAAGTCAGTTTTCCCATCGAAAGTAGGAGGATCTTGTCAAAGAGCTCTAGGATGTCAGTGCGGGGTTGGTGGATTGTCATGAGAACGATTATGTTGTGCGAGACGGCGAGCTTTTTGATCTCCTCGATTATGTTGAATGCTGTTTGGGTAATGAAGAGTCATTGGAGTCTGAGCGTAACATTCAAAAGGAAAGACCTTGCATTGTCGACATCAATCGACTCTGGTACATACCAGTGAAAGCATCAAGGCCGGATGTTGGTTCATCAAGGAAAAGGACTTTCGGCTGCGTGACAAGCTCGATGCCAATGGATACTCGCTTTCTCTCGCCTCCCGAGATCTGAGATATGTAGTTGTTCCGGCATCCGTTCAGACCCATATCCATAATGATCTGTTCAACCCGGTCGAGTTTTTCCTTGCGTGTCATTGTTTTCGAGGGGAGACGGAGAAGGGCAGAGTATTGGAGGGTCTCTGTAACCGTGAGGTTCGAAAACATGCTTTTTCAGAAGGAAGTCGGAAGGATGACGAATTGAAAGAAACGAACAGCTTAGGACTCAGTTTCAGACTTTATGTATGCTCTCGTTCAATGAACAAATATCGGAAATTCGAATATGACTTACATGTCATTCTGCTCGACGTAAGCACACAATTTTCGCCAAGACTTCTTTTTCCGAGGAGTTCCGTTGAGCAGGATTTCTCCTTCCAGCGCCCCTGGACCAATTCTACCAGCCAAGCAGTTTAACAGGGTGGTCTTTCCGGCACCTGCAACGTTCCCAAGACAAAACTTCAGCACGAGAGTTCACAGAAGCTTGATCTACAATCGGTACCCAAAATTCGCTCTTCCTTACCCGAGCCACCCATGATAGCAACAACTTCCCCGCTATGAACCTCCCCATCGGCACTAGAAAGCAGCGTACGCGTTTTCTTCTTGGCAATCGGTACCGTAAATGACACGTTTCGCCATGTGAGTTTCAACGAAGGGGAAGCAGAATGAGAGGTAACTGTTGATGTCGCTCCAGTGGAAGGTAGTTCGGATTCAGCCTCGTTGGAGACAAGGACGGAGACTGCGACGTGATCCTTCTTTTCACTCATGTCAGCCCAGCCGTACGGCTGAAAAAGGTAAACGAGGATTAGTCTCCCAAGGCAAAAGAAGGGTGAGTTCCGAACAAACCGCATACCTACTGTAATCAGAGTGGTGAGGAGGAGCGCTTGATAAATCGGTAACGGGTGTAGAGGCGGGGGGTCGCAGAATTCGACACTAGGTTGCGGGGTGGTCTGTCGTCCAAGAGGAAGCGGAAGTGGGGGTTTCTTTCGTTTGTGGTTTGTCGGACTGGGAAAAAGGTGTACACAGTACCAGACACAGTACGAGGCTTGTCGAGCGTCCACGATCGATCCCAACAAGCATGAAAATGGAAACCACCCATTTGAGTCTGCTTTTATGCACTCAGCTTTGGGTGGGTGGACAGCTTGGGACCAAGGAGACCGCCATGAAGACCGCCATAGGAAGAGAACGTATCTACGAATTTGGACCGCGCTGAAGCGCTGAACCGCAAAGGAGACGTCATCATATATTCTTAGAATACTTTAGAATCGAAACGGGTTTGGAACATTCGAAACTACATGTTCCAAAGATTCTATATTTGTAGTTCCCTGATGATTACCGCGTTTCTCATCATGAGTTCCCTCTTCACACTCTGTCCCGCCCTTCAGAACTTCGAATAAGTGAATGTATTGCCCAGGCAATTGCTTTGAATTCCTTACGTCGATGATCGCGACTCGTGCGAGTTTGTAGAATCAATTCTTCTGCTGGAACCCTGTCGCGTTTTCATTCCGCCTTGTATGAAACAGAGTTTATAATCTGCCTCTCATCTAATACTCGTGCCAGTGCAGTTACCACATGAAATTGTGTCCATGATCCTTGTCAGAAGTCCGACTCTTGATCGCAAAAAATGTGCTGGAAGACATGCCATGGCATACCAGACAAGGATCGTATCGAACATCAGGGCAACAACCCACCACTTTTGCTCAATTTCGTGCCTGCCACTGGTTGGTGCTGGTTGCCCTCCAAATCCAGCTCCAAACCGTTCTCTGTTTTTGCTCTCCGTCAGCTGGAGGGCTGAGGGCGCTGAACGAAACATTGGTCGTCGCTGTCTGCGTGTGAATGTCAGTGTCACCTCGTGCTACCTATCAACACCACACACAACAACCATGGATTTTCAGGTATGTACTTGCGCTTCAGGTTACTGCGACGGCGGCTCTTGAAACAAGGAGGATGGGGCGATTGACCGATACTGTTCAGGAAAACGTGGAGTGATAATTCCCGTCGCTTAGCATCCTTTCTATTTGGTTCGAGCACTTAATTCCTCGCCCCTTGAACCATCAACTCATCTTCTTGACTCTGTCGACGAACTCCAAAACATCGTACTGAAACTCTTTTTGAACTCATCCACTTCGTTATGAATCCGTTACAAATCTGCTGCACTTCGATCCGACGCTGATGTAGAATCGTGCTGGGAGCAAACCAGGGTCGGGAGGTGTCGCCTCAAGGGAGCAGTCCAATGTGGATCGTCGGGAAAGGTTACGGAAGCTTGCCTTGGAAACGATTGATTTGGCCAAAGATCCATATTTCATGAAGAACCATTTGGGTTCATATGAGTGTAAATTGTGAGTATTTGACGTCACCGCTGTGATTATCGATTTATTCTCATCGGTTTTTCCTGCACTTCTGATTGAGCCTGTTTTTGAAACGACCACTTACAATCTGTTTTCCACCCCACAGATGTTTGACTCTGCACAACAACGAAGGATCTTACTTGGCGCACACGCAAGGGAAAAAGCACCAAACTAATTTGGCTCGACGTGCTGCACGAGACGCACGGGATTCCCAAAACGTGCAGACGGCCGCCCAGGCTGCAGCTGGTGGGGCCTTGGTAGACAAGGACGGCAAGCGCATCGTACCCAAAAAGGTTGCTGTCAAAATCGGGCGACCAGGCTACAAAGTCACAAAGGTGCGCGACCCAATTACAAGGCAGCTCGGCCTTCTCTTTCAAATCCAATACCCCGAAATCGGTGAAGCAATCAAACCTCGTCATCGATTCATGTCTGCATATGAGCAGCGGATGGAAGCGCCCAACAAAAACTTTCAGTACCTCTTGTTCGCCGCCGAACCGTATGAAACCATCGCGTTCAAGGTCCAGAGTAAGGAGATCGACAAGGCTGAGGGCAAGTTCTGGACGTATTGGGATCCGGACGCACGGCAATTTCACTTGCAGTTCTTCTTCAAGAATGAAAGCGCCCGGATGATGCAGAACCCGTACATGCCCGGCCTTGGTATGCCGGTCGCAAATCCCCTCAACCCCTATGCCGCCCCCGCCATACGACCAACGTACGTGCGGACTTAATCTTGATCATCAAGCACTGTAAAACATCTAGCTTCTATTTGTCATTCTGTACAGTACGACTTGTTCGGCCCACACCCTTCACTTGAGGTAAACATGAGATTCTGTCAAGATTCTCTAGACCCTCCTGAGTTTCAAATACCGTCGTGCTAACTTGATCATCAAGCACTGTAAAACATCTAGCTTCTATTTGTCATTCTGTGCAGTACGACTTGTTCGGCCCACACCCTTCACTTGAAGTAAACACGAGATTCTGTCAAGATTCTGTAGACCCTCCTGAGTTTCAAATACCGTCGTGCTAAAAAGGTTTCTACCTCGAGCCAAAGTGTGACATGCGTTTGAAGGGGGTTTTTGGACCCTTTGCGTGATGGTTTTTCAACAAGGGCTTCTCCCAAAGAGTGCATGCATGCCATAGAAAGTGGTCAGATCATTTGAAAAACAGTCGTTTATGTATGGTTCAGGCACCAAAACGCGCGGCTTTTAGGACTATCATGATTTCTGCAACGCCTTTGACCTGTCACAACGCACTTCTTCCGCGAATACCCGCCGTGACCGTGACGCTTTTCCCACAGCCCTGGATGTGACTACGGACGGTTTTTCTACTTCAGCCGAATCGAATTTGGGCGTTACGTGGAAACCTTTTTAGCACGACGGTACATTCAAAGTTCGCGTGGCAGTGAAGGTCATCCGAAGTGATACAAAGCCTCTTTTCCCCCATTCCCTTATTGTCTGATTCTGTCCCAGTTCCCCGTCCCTCCGACCCTGCCTCCTACCCTCCAAAGCTGTTCAACACTATTCAACATGTCGTGGCTCATTCCAGACGGCGTTCTCCCAAAGTTCCTCCTCCTTGTCGGCACGGCCGCTACCTTCAACTCCCTACAATGCTTCGTCCCAAGCATGCAGAAGTTCTTCATGCCGAAGATGTTTGATCCTGTCCAAGGTATTTGCATGAGGAAGGAAAACTTGGAGATCACTGGTGGTGGCGTGAAAGGGTTCGGGTGGCATGGATGGTTATGTGTTATTACTATGCGATGGAAAGGGGCACTTCCAAGTTTCACTTGGGGGGGGGGGCAAAGACTCAGGACGCTTGGAAAGTGCCAGTAAGATCGAAAGTAGAAATGAGAATGCTGCTTGGAAGTGGGACCCGCCGCGTGCCAAATATATGGATAAAGGTCTGTGGTCTGGGGAGATCGCGATCTACGGAAATCTGTTAACAATTTTAGAGGGGAAAGCACATTGAATCTGATTCGCTCTGAATGAAAAAAAAGAGGTCGTTCTAGGACCTTTCAACGACGACCGGGAAGTGTGCACACGTTCGGATGGATTGATCAAGATCATGACCGAGATCAGAAGGAGTTAGCACCAAACACTTTTATGAAAGCGAAGGGAAGCCAAGAACATGGTTTTTTGGTGTAGGTGAAGACGATAATAGGCGAGGAGGTGCGGATTTTGAGTGAGGATTGGGCAAGGTCGAGGAAGCCGGACAACGAAGCCGTCAACGCAAATCCCTAAAATCCCCATTTCCCCTTCCTCAAAGAAGCTTAGAAACTTTACTGTTAGAAACTTTACTGATCCAAAACCTGTTTTTGTTCTTACCGCAGCCAACCCCCTAATGGCCCGTACTTTCGGCGCCTACACCCTTATCGGTGCCCTCGCTCGCCTTTACGCCGCATACAACATCACGGATCGAACGTAAGTTATGATAATCACATTTTCATTTTTTGTTTCGGACATTTTGTTTTCTGCCGATTTGGGAGATATGGATGGTGTTGAGACATGAATGTGACAGGTTCAGGATTGGTTTGATTCTCGCTTACTGATGTGCTCAATGCATTTTCTCGGCCCCCTTTTTTCTTCAGTGCATATGAACTTTGCATGTGGACGTTCGCCGTCACTGCATTCTTCATGTGGAACGAAATGCTCGTTCACAGGACCGTTCGGAAGGGGGTCTACACGGCTCTTGTGGTTTCAGGTTTGTCGATTGACAACAAGCTTCTTCTGAGTTTCGGGATATGGATCAGAGTGGTGACAATGCTCAGAGATTCTTGGGCGCGATGTGGCGATTGGTCAGCTCCAAAAGCTCTGCAGAAAGGTGCAGAAAGAGATCTCGCCCACCTCTAGAGCAGAACAAGCAGAGAATTGCTCGCGAAAGGGTTGTGTGACCTGCCGACCTCAATATCTCAGAAATATTTCTCTGCCTATTTCTATGGGAAAAGGTCGTTTTTGTCACCACTCTGGATGTGGATCGCGTTGTCTGGGCCGCATTTGGTTCATCATTCGTCAGCGATTCTAACAGAAACCTTTTCCGCTGTCCTCTTTTTTCGCAGTTGTGGGTCTAGGTTGGATGTGGAACTCGTACAAAGTCTACATGAGATGACGATAGTTTGTATGGATCTCAGAGCTATCCTCATTTTGGACGAACAATAGAAGAAAATGGTACACTGTTCCCAACCACGCTTTTATCCTTCATGCTTCACCAAACTTCCTCTCCAATAATCCTTCTATTTGCTCGATTGGCATTGCTCAAAATGATAATATGGGAGATGCAAAACAAGGCAAAAAGTGGAAGAAAAGGGACATCAACAAGAAAAACCAAAATCCAGTCGAATGTAAAAAGATGATCTATGTTTGGAAGATTACGACATCACCCTATGGTACCGCACAACATCCTGCCATTCCATAACTCTCCGCATACACACACCGACTACCCCCTCCGCCCCATCCCAGGACGTCGACTCAATTATACCAGAGGAAGCAGCAGGAGCGTTGGCGAAAGCTTCCAAAGCAGTCGGCAGCAACGCCCGAAGATGCACACACGCCAGCGCACCGATACAGCGTTGTCTTGGACTCTTCACAACCGATCCAGTGTCGCTCTGTGGCAGAGTGGTGCTGTCACTGAGGCAAATAGGGGTGATGGTCGCACCGGCAGCCAATCCGGCAATATACGGCATGCACCAAGTAAGCACCAAGAATTCTACTGTCTTGGCCAACCGATTCTCCAACGTGTTGTTGTGGATAAAACCGAGGTCGCCATCCTCATCGTCTCCATCTTTCTGTTGAAGCTGCTTCTGCTTGACCATTTCCCGACGCCTTTTCACAACCTCATCGAACTGACTTAGGAGCGTCCGTACAGCGTCTTGGCGTCCCGTTTCCGCCATGAGACGAATGGTCATGGCCAGCGATGCGACCTTACGACAGCCATGCATTGCTGATTCAAGACCGTCCTCAGACGAAGCCTCCGTATCATTGTTCGCGAGGAAAGACCCGGCCATCGCCACATGCTTTCGAGCCTCATCGCCATTGCCCCGAGCCCAATCCGCCATAACGAGGCCCACAGTAGCATACCACCCTGCTCCATCATCCTCGGCACTCTCAGCATCGCGTTGAAGATTCTCGAAGCAGTTCACGAGAGAATCCACCGAGACCACCCTTCTTTGAGCGTCCGCGGCCTTGTTGGCCATTCCTGCTTTCTCTGACGAAGCTGTTTCGGGCGATGCAGTAAGCACGTACGCAGCGTCCTTGGATGCAAACACTTGCAGCAACTGCCAACGACGGAAGAGAATCGCAAACAGCCACAAAGGCGTGACCAGAGATACGCAGGACGAACTAACACTGTCAGAGATTGGCGTAAGGTTGGTGATGTCGTTGCTGTTAGCGTGCCATGCGCGTTGCAGTTGCTTCGCAAGAATATCTACCCACTCGTCGCTTTCAAAGAAGGCATTCAGCGAGCTTGCATGCTGCTTGGTGAACCATGATAGCCACTTCTCCTGATCAGTGTTGTCACAAACGCCTTGCAACGTTTCGATGACACTTGAAGCGTCCTTCAACATTTCAAGCCCACATTTCCACAAAAAGGCTGACATCCATTTCAATGTCCGCGAGTCAACACCTGTCCATTTCCAGCTTCGTTCTTCGTCGCCGTTCATGACTTTGCTCAGGCGGATGCGCAACGCTAGGGACAAGTACATCCGTGCCATGCTTCGCTGCAGGTTGACAAGATCTCCTGCCAGTGCCGTTACTTTCGGTGAGGGTTGGCCGTTCCCAAAAGGCAAGTCTTCAATGAGATTTGCGATCGCGGTTTCAAGCCGTTTGAGGGTGGATACCTTGGCCAAAACGTCCATTCGTGTGAGAGGACGTAAGGATCCTGCTGCAGGAGGGGAGGGAAAGATTCCCGTGTTACAACCGGCAACTGAGAAGGAAGGAACAAAGGCGACACGATGAATGGCGGTGCTTACCTATGTAACACTCCAAATCATTCACAATGTTCATAATCTGGGCAGTCTTTGCCAACCATCCACAAGAGACACGGCCGACATCATCCTCCTCTACTTCTCCAACGTTTTCCGCCCCATTGACAGACATCTCCTTCATAAGATCAGCATTCGTCGATGAGGAGTTTCCAGTCAAACCCACCGTCTCCTTACCAATCCAAGACGAAACAGTATATTTTCTTCCTGTACGTCCGACGATGGGAAGCGACCGCGCCACATAAGACGCGAAGAAGCTGATCACATCCATCACCACCGGGAATCTCACTCGCACGTATTTGATTCGACTGACCGGATTCCATCTACTTGGCGGTTCTGGCATACGGAGCAACAGAAGTGTTTTCGATGATGCACTGGTCGTCCACAGTAGTGTTTCCGCCTCATCGCTGCCTTCCTTCTCAGGGGTCAGAGCGGAAGAAGAGAAACCAGACGGGAAGAGGGAGCGGTATAGCCTTTCAAGGGTCGCGCGAGTTGTGATGGGGTTGGTAGCCACGCTACGGATGGTTGATAAAATGCGCGTTGCACGGGCGAGATTTTGGCGGGCGTCAAGATGCAATGGGCCTTCGTGTGGGGTTCCTGGTCCGACAACTTCAGAATCCAGATCCGCGTCTTTCTCCTTCTTCCTGCGGGCTTGCAGTTCTCGAATGCCATTTGCAGCAGATTTACTACGCGACTGGGTGGATGTTGGGGAGGGTACAAAGGTGAGGTAGAAGTTGTAGACGCAACAGAGGAAAACGATGCATTTTCCGGCCGTCCTGTTTTCGGGCGTTTGAGGAAGATAAGTGGGTGATTTCAAAACCATTAGTCGGCTTGCAAAAGACAAACCCCCGAACACAAACCCACGCAAAACACATCTGAATACGTGCTCTAAAAGAGAGCGGCAATCGTACCATATCCAGTGCATCATATTGTGCCACACCGAGCTCCGTCCGAAACCCGCCTGCTTCCCCAATTTCCTCATCATCTCGTCCGCCTTCTCCGTTATGACGGGTGGCATCGCATCCACATCTTCAGGCACATCTCCAAGAATTTTCGCCTGAACATGCTCATGGTGGGAAACTGGCAATGATGGATCCGATTCGGCAACTCCTGATTTCAAACCAGCCCACCCCAACCACCCGGTCCCACTTCCAACAACACCCACAACACCCACATCGTTAGACCCGCCATACAGTGACGCCTCGAACGGCGACGGAGCATACAGAACGCAAGCGCACATAAACATCATCATCATCATGCGGACGCCCTGGCGATGAAGCGACGGGTGTTGCATTTGCGCTGTCGCTGAGTTGAGCCCGTCGATTTGCATCGGACTGACATATTGTGGTGCTTTCAGTCCGAAGGGGCTGAGTAGGTGAGGATCGAAGGAGCTGGACGGAGCTGCTTGTTGCGTGCTTGCGGGCGATGTTGTCTTGATCTGTTCATCTTCTGATGCGGTGTCTGGAGAAGAGGGTGGAGGAGATCCGGAAGAAGTAGAGCAGGACGAGGAGGCTGTGGAGGAATTCGGCGGGGAGAGTTCTTGGCGATCAAGATTTTCGACACTCTCCCCGACTACAGGAGATTTACCTCCAGCAATGGCATAAATGGCGGCGGCGGCGGTAGCGCTTTGTTCGGCCGAGAACTTGGCGAGAGCTTCAACCCCACCTGGAAGCGACGTGATCAACTCCCGTAGCGCAGCGTTCTCTTCTCGCAGGGCTTCCCTCCCAGCTTTAAGATGTACAATATACTCCGTCGCCTTTCTCAAAACCGTAGCTTTGTTGAGTTTCGTGGCGATAGCAATGCCATCAGCCATCTCTCTTTCCTCCCCTCCACTCTCGTCGTCAGATTCGTCATCCTCCCCTCCACCCTTCTTCTTGTTAGATTTACCAGTCCTTCTCCCTCCACCACCGGCCCCGTCCTTGTCTTTGATCTTGGCCAGATATAGCGCAGGAACGACGCTTCGTAGCTCTGCGATGCGGTCGTTGATATTGTTGCGGTACCGTCGCTCGATGGCATTGTGTGCGACTTTGCGCTGCTGCTTGGCAATTTGAGCCGCGATTTGGGTTTGAGGAGATGGCCGGGAACCGGGGAGACGCGTGATGGGCATCTTTAACTCGCCTCCAGGGCCAGTCTTGCCGAGAAGTGGGATGGGCGGGATCGCTACACCCGGCTTAGGAGGGACGGCACTAATGGCAGAGACAGTCGGCGTTGATGTAGCTGTTGGTGGAATGGGGAGAGTAGGGCCATGCGGACTGCGGGTCTGCGTCTGAGTGGCAGGTGGTGCTGTGGGGAAAACGAAAACGAAACAAGCGATAAGTTTTTCAAGGAATTGAAAAAGGTCAGCGACTTCTCAGGCACCCTCTACAAACACATGGACTCCGAGCATAATGAAATAGCGAACACGATCCAGCATTTCTTCGACCATCCAACAACGCCCGAAAACGTTTCCTTACCAGACAACAGATGCGGCGCTGGCGGGAAGATTGCACCTAAGGACTGAACAGCAGGGAAAGCTTTCGGAACTGGTGGCGGCACTGTTCCGAGGAATCTCCCCGGAGCAGCTGGAGGCACATGAGGTGGGTGTGCCAAAGTCGTTGCGACTATGGTCAATGTTTGCGGGGTAGTCGATACAGTTGCGGATGAAGACGAGGGAGGCGATCCAGTCTGCTTCGGTTGATTTTGAATGTTGGAGGCTGCAACGGTAATACGAGAGGGTGATGTTGTGGTGCTTTGCTGTTGTTGTTGAAGAGAGGGTTGTTGCGATGATTTAGGTTGTTTCGATGTCACGGTCTTTGCCTTCTCCTGTTGTGATCTACTGGTGCCGGTAACTGGTTGCGACTTCGCCTTAGGTTGTCGCCCTCTGCGTTTGGAGGTGCGTTTACCACTACCGGTCTCCCCACTATCATCTGAGCTTTCGTGCCTAGATGTTGTTTGTTTTTGGCCAGTTGTCTTCCCTGAGGTAGCGTGGGCAGCAACGGAATTTGAGACCGCCGAAACCTCTCCCAATGCTCTTGGTGCCGCAAAAGTGATTCGGTTGTCAGGGACTGCTTGCGTTGTGTTAAGCTGAGAAGCCATCACCGGCGGCGAGGGGAAATTTGGCGCAAAGGGCGAACTGGTAGTGGTTGGCGACACAACACTCGAAGGCCCCAAAGCAAACGGACCAAATAAACCTAAGAGGGGGGCTGTGGCAGCTTGTACTGATGTTGAACTAAGTGTTGCAGACATGGGGCCCGCTGAAAGGGGTTGATCCGCCCCCTTGTTTTTCGAATGTGCATTGGCGACAAGGTTCTGGGTAACGAGCGTCGGTAACGGATTTGCCACAGTCTTCTTTGAACCGATGCTCCCTGGCCCGCTTTTCACCGATTTCGATCGCTTGGGGTTAGGTTCCCTTTCCTCGTCACTCTGTGCCCAAGTTAATTCCAAAGACGAATTGACGACTGAGACCGGGGTCGCCGAAGACGATCGCACTGAAGTGGATTCAGACGAACTGACAGGGGTGTGATTGTTGTTGTTCGTATCCGAGATCGTGCGTTTCACGCTTGTTCTGTTCTCGAGTGGTGGGGTAGTTCTGCTGGAATTCGACAGGGCTGATAGGGGCAGAAGAGGTGGTGGGGAATGGCTCATGCTTTCGGCGTCCGAAGGTATGTTGCTAAGATCGGGCGATGATGATGTTGCGGTTTCTATCCCAAGACCCAGCGAGTTTTCTCCCCTTGCGCCCCCCAGTGCCGAAGGTGATGAACTATTCGATGGTGGCCCAGGTGCTATTGGTGAACTGAGTGTTTGGGATTCATCTTCAATATCGTGGAGGCCGAGCATGGTTGTATCCAAGAGGTGTTCCGTGAGCATGTTCAAGTCATCGTCGTCTTTGAAATTTTCAATGTACGAAAATGTTGGGTTGGAGGATAGCAATGACGGAGCACTTCGAGATGTTGTTGTGACGTCAAAAGCGAATATTGAAGGTGAAGCACCCGTTGACGTTACTGATTCCGCAAGGGAAGCTATTGTGGCAGCCTGGTTGGGCTCAAACAGCATGTTAAACTCGTCTGACGTAGGAAATGTTGGAAACATTGAAAGTTCCATTCGTGTTGAGTTGGCCGCAAGTATGTTAACATTGCTCCAAGGATTTGTGGGTGTCGATAAGGTTGGTATTTGGAAGTGTGATCCATCGCCGACTGCACCAGCAGAAAGTGGGAATGGGGAGGTGGGAGAAGACGGTGAAGGAAGATGATGTCCGAGCGTGTTTGCCACTGAGAGGGTCGGAGCACCGCCTAATGGTAGATGCGGAACTTGAGAGGCTGCTGCTGCAGCTTGAGCAGCGGCATGTGCAGCCCTCGCGGCTTGCGCTGCCCCCGCCTGAAACCCAGCCAAATATGGATCTTCAATTTCGTCCGAGTTTCGCCCAAACGCGACCGGGTTGGAACCAAAAGCGATGTGTGCCATCTCTTCCTTTCACTTTTCGACTCTACTTGGCAATTTTTTAGCAATATATTTGACAGATTCGTTAACTTGCGAGGTGCAGAGAGATAGAAAGTCCAGCCGTGAACAGTCTTGATGCTATGTAAAGGAAGTTGAGAAGGTGTGAGGGTCTATTGGATATGTGTTGGGAAACTTTCCCAGCGGACTGGGAGACACTGGGACTCTTCCCCACTTGGTACACGAATACCCTGTGTTGGGCACGATCTGAGGAGATCATTTAACCTCCGAACCAGATCACATTCCGGCTTAGAATTGAGAGTTCCTCCTTTGAAGTGAAATCTCTCCGTACCTGCCAAACTATCCAAAGGATGATCACACACTCGTGAATGGGTTCCAGCTTCGATAGACAGGAGTTTCCAGGCGATGTCACCACTGCGTTGCGTCTTGAAGGAATTCGTTGGAAGCGGATGGCCAAAGGCTGGCAGTGGATAGAAGAAAGGCCAGCGGCAGGGCGAGGGGGGTGGAAGACGGCGGGGGAAGACGTGGTGGATCGGGGTTCATGAACAAGTGTCTTTGAACTTCCTGACTTCGACTTTTAGTCGTACGATTAAGCAACCCTAACCCTTCTCTTGCATCTCCTTGCAGCCGTCGCCTTTCTTCATTGGCTAATGCGTTCCTCACCTGAGAATTCTGTGTGACCTCACCAGCGACCATCGCGGAAGCTGCGGAGACTCGCGAAGTTTGCGGGCGCTCTCGCCACTCAGGTCAACTGGGTCATGTCAGGCCACCCATGCTGCACCGAAATCCCGCGGAAACTCCATATCCCTTTCTGTAATCTATAACGTTGTTGTCCCCATCTATTCTGTCTTGTCCACCTCAGAAACTACCGTGGACGCTCTCATGATCTGTGAATGTCACACCACGTCCTACGCGGTTCGACTGAGTATGGTACGAGGTGGTTATCACGCAAAAACTAAGTTCCGTTTTTCGAACAAAAAATCGAGACTTGGTTCGCTCTTTGTTTCCAGATGCAGTGCAATCTGAACTATCTGACTGGACTGGCATGCTCAGACAATCAGCTGAGATGATGAAACGGCCATGTTCAAACATATCTCAGGAGATTGACGAAAAGAAAGTATTAAATCCAGAGGGATCCACATGAAGACATCTCAAAAGATAATAAAAGAGAGGGACGTCTTCCTAACGGGACCCAAACAGAATAAAACATACACACAATGCATGAGCCCTCTACCTATTTACACAGACATCTTCATCGCGATTTTCGAATACGGAGTATACCCAACCAACTTGATTCGGTCAAACTCAAAGCTCTCAAGCTCCGCCAACATCTCATCCACAGATCGGCTAGCTCTCTTCTTGAATTCCGCAATCCGCTCCTCATCACTGGATCCCGCTTCCTGAGGTCCATCTTCAGATTTACATACATCTCCTCCGCTATTGCTCTTCAGAATTTCCAGAAGGGGAAAATCGCGTGGCTCCCGGTCCAATTGCTGCTTCAAAGGTTCGACATGGTCCAAGTAAACGTGGCTGTCGCCCATACAGTGGACGAATTCGCCTGGTTCGCATCCCGTCACGTATGCGATCAGCATGGTGAGCATGGCGTACGAAGCTATGTTGAAGGGAACCCCGAGTCCCATGTCGCATGATCGTTGATAGAGCTGGCATGAGAGACGCGGGATTGGCTGCTCTGGTGTCGTTGTAGATACATAGAACTGGCAGAACATGTGACATGGAGGAAGAGCCATCTTGCGAAGATCTTTTGTTATCGGTAAAGGGTAGAAATGACATTCAGTTTGACTCGTTTCAAACGAAGGGGGGAAAGGGCCAAAGAAGAACAAAGAATCCATCGAATATTTGCGCAAGAAAAAGCTCCATAGTAAGAATAAACCTCACTTACCAGCAGGGTTCCAAGCAGATATCAAAATCCTTCTATCCATCGGTTTATTCTTAATTTTTTCCAACACCTCCCTCAACTGGTCCACGCCCTGCCCCGTATAGTCGGCATCTGCATCCACATACTCCGCGCCAAAGTGCCGCCACTGGAACCCATACACAGGACCCAAGTCCCCAACCCTCCGATGCGAAAGCCCAACCGAATCCAAGAACTCCCGTGAGCCATTCCCATCCCAGATCTTCACCCCCTTCGCGTTCAGAAGCTGAGAGTCCGTCTTCCCTCGAACGAACCACATGAGCTCTTCAAACACCTGCCGGAATGCGACGCGCTTCGTCGTAAGCAAGGGGAAACGGTACCGGAAGGCCGTAGGGTCATCGTTGATGTCGGAGGGTGTGATGCTGAATCGAAGTTGTGGTGGAGCGAAGAGAGAGAGTGTTCCCGTTCCAGTACGATCAGATCGGGGCTCTCCACGGTTGATGATTTCGCTAACGAGGTTGAGATACTGCTCTTCTTCGACGTTCTTGTGGTTTGCTGCCTTCAAGGCCGCAGTCGGCTTCTCAGTCTTGTCGGTCATCTTGAAGGTTTCAGGCACTTCAGAGGTCTCTACAGTGATCATCTTTGAATAATCCAGCCGATGTCGGTGTTCTTTCAGTTCTAAGACGTTAGGTGCGAAACGGTATGGAGTGCGATCAAAAAGTGTAGATGAAATCGCTTGAATTAGTCAAGGGGGCGATGCGTATGGATCGATAACAATGGCAGCTTTTGAGCGCACAGCATTAGGTACATCAATAGCTATGGTGGCTTTCTCCAGCGACAGCGCCAAACTGACGGGGGAGGAAGGAAGACCGCATCATCGTGCAGGCACCCACCTGGAAATCAAAAGCCGTCAAAACAAAACAGGGTGTGGTGCAGGGTGTGGTGGGACACGGTGGGACGGAGCGGAGTTTGAAGATGACTTGGAACAAAATCAGTTTTTTATTATTAGGTGTTTATAAAATCCCGCCGCTACAAATGGTTCTGATACAAATTCAGCCTGCGCTCATTATCGTTGTTCATAATTGGCCGCCACGTTAGGCAGCAGATTCGTCAGCAAGTAGCCATGGCATGATTTAAGGCTCTTCATGATAGTTTTATGGTGGGCAATAATTAGAGGTACACATATTTTGAATTGAGAGAGAGAGTTTATTATGGACTTAAAGGTTTTGCACCCTTGGCTTCCTCAGCATCGCCTTCCTTCCATCCCTGTCGGATCTAGGTATGGATACTAGGGGAACATCTGCGCTGAGCTGGAAAGTCCCAAAACCAAGTTGAATTTCATGAACTCGATTCGGAAGCATCATCGGATTCCCCAAAGCTTCTGGAATTCGACTCCGCCTTCTTCTGCCTTGGTGACATAACCGACCCAGCCCCCCCGCCAAAGATCCCAGAACTTGCGAAAGTCTCTCTGTCCATCGTAAATAAACCTGAGGAGTTTTCGGCAGCCGACGCAGCTGATGCATCCAAACGATCGTTTTCAGAATGCATCAGCGAGGAAAGTAAACCAGACGACAAAGCTTCACTCAATTTGAGTGGTGAGGAGGAGCAGGATGAAGCACGGGGCGAGCATTTGCAGAACGAAAATGGGTCCGGCGCTGGGATATCGCTGCTGGTGTTGGTGTCATGCATTTGGGTGGAATAAAGGTCCATGCCCCAGCTTGGCAAAACAAACCCCTCAAAATTATGGTTCAATATACCAGATGTGCTGGATTCGGATGCTTCCCCTGGGTCTGATGCAGGATTTGGCTTCCGTTGCTGACAGACGCCCGGATTCTGGGCCCGGATACTTTGGCGTCCCAGATTATGCCTCTCCCAGGGATGATTAGGGCGGTTGTTGCGGTTGGTTAGGGCGGCTTCAGTGTACAGCCAGAAAAGATCCGGGTTCTGATAATCATGTGAAGCTCGATAGTAAGGAAATAGAGACGGCTCGAAAGATGATGAAGGCGGAGTGTACGCAAACAGTAGATCTTGACTTTTGGAACTCACTCCAGCGTCCAAATCTGCTCTCAGTTGTTGCATTCGATGTCGGGGCTCTTCCCAGAAGTCATTGTTTCGCACCCCAGAGTCAGGAGAGAATGGCATGGGGGACTCGGAAGAAGCCACGTCCCTCTGCTTCGACGCCTTTCGGGACGTTTCCCACTCAGATGTACCATCATTTTCCGAGTCGTCGGCCGTGCTACTGTTGCTCCCTCCCAATCCAGCGTCAATGGTCATCATCTCCATCGATATGTCCGACTCTTCACTTGCATCCGAATCTACACTTTCCGCCGGGTCGTCAGCGAACGCAGTTCCCAACGCCAAACCCCCATTAGCTTCGGAGGCAGCTTCAACCTCCATATCCGAAGCCACCAATTTTATTTCCGCCATCTGCCAGTCATACCGGACATCCACACCCCTCTTCAACAACCCCTCAATAGCCCCCCAAGTCACATTGATGCACCCTTCCATATCCACCGACCTCAAATTCGGACACCACACACTCAACACCTCAATCGCGACATCCGTCACTTTCCTACACATGGAAAACTTTATAGACCGTAACCGTGGCCCCGCAGCTTTGGCAATTGCGATGATCCCGTCATCTGTGATGGTTGCGCATTTGTGGAGAACGACGTGCTGGAGGGTGCTGCCGACTGCGCGAGCAAAAGCGGCGAGACCTGCGTCAGTGATGTTGCAGTGGGCTAAGTTGATGCGTTGGAGGGGTGCACGAGAGAGTGCGAGGGCTTCGAGGGACTTGTCAGTGATGCGGCTGCATTCGCGGAGGATTAAACATTGGAGTTGGCAGGTGCTTCTTTGGTCCTCGGGTGCACATTCAACAATTGGTGAACTATGTGCAAGTGCAATCACGGTCTCATCCGTTATCAGATCGCAGTAAGACAAGTTTACCGAGACGAGATTTGGGCACGCCTGTGCAAGCTTCACCACCACATTGTCCTTTACCCAGAAACATCGATATAGGTTGACAGTGTGGATTTTAGGGCACCAGAGAAGGAGCTCGGTGACATGAGCGCGGTGATCGTAGTCACCCATTACTGACAGGACCGAGAGGTTCAGCTCGTGGATTGAGTTTGCTATCCGTCGCGCGCGAGGGGAGGTGGACTGCTTTTTCACGGTTGAGAGGAAACTGTACCAACTGGACATTGAGGTGAATACTGGTGACCGCCAGAATACCTTTGGAAAGCATGGGAGGTGACAGGTGGAATGTCAATGATTAATGATCTTGAATATATTTCAATGTCATCTAAAAAAGCAATCAACGAGCAAAAGAAAGTGAAGGTTTGAAATGGTACATACCTCCTGAGCACACGCATAAAACAGCCGTGAGACATAAAAGCACGAGTACATATCCCTCCGACAGAGAAAGCCCAAGACGTTGATGATCAGCTCGGGAGGCAGCTGAGACATGCCTGGACCTTCTGTGACATCGCGAGGAAGTGAGGAAAGTGTGCAGCTCTGAGTGCATTTCATTGTGACTGCCGGGATCCCTGAACTGGAGTGTGCACGCCAGAGGCACTTGAAGGATTTTTGTTCTAAAAGGGTGTAAAAACGGGAACTGTGTGGTGGGGCCGAGTTGGTGGAGTCTGGAACGCGTGGTTGACGAGTTTTGTGGTGACGAGGTGGGCGGGATTTGAAGTGGTGTTGTGTAACCTTTTTCCATCTCCGCCATCAAGCTGCCTGCCCTCTTCAAGTCAATACATTAATCAATGCTAAAATCAACACCTCTTTCAAAAGCACTGATGTTTTTGTGCATAAATACTCTTCGCGCAATCACTTTCTACATGACTCTAAGCGATGTAATTTCTCCGAATTTCGTTCACATCTTGTCAGTCAGTCACCAAGAGTCGCCATGCGCATCCTGGTCCTACCCATTTTCGAATCACAAATTGTTGGGAGGACGTTCCAATGAACCCCTTGGCAAGCTAAGCGCACCTGCTGAATGATGCATCCACGGATTTTCCATCCGTGCTACGAGGCGTCGTTCTGCTTCGCGCGCATCATCAACCCGTGGATCCGGAAGAGAAAAGAGCACGGCGGCCGCAGCCAAGAAAAAAAATGGACCCGAGCGAGTCACTCCACCACCAAAATACCCCATCCCAGAAAATCCAAATACCACCGACCTAAACGACCCAACACGAGTGCCTCATCGAATCCGGTCCTTGGACAAAGAGGAACACTATGAGCTTACGGGCGCGAATCACTCCAGGGCAGCTCGACAACGGTTCCTCAAGAGGCACCCCCAGGAGTGCCAGACCCTCAACAGCTTACCCTCACTCAAAACGACCAACATGAAGGACCTGACGGATGCGCTACGGGTAAGGGATGACCACTTGGATCAGCTGGTCGAGTTTTATGCGAACGGTCCATTCCGTGCGTTGGCGTTGAAGAGCTATAGGGCACAGCAACGAGGGTTGGAGGAGGAGGTTGCGATGCTTTGTGGTGGCAGCAAAAAGTATGGTGTCGATGAATTAGACGAGGAAAGTCGGAGGAAGTGGCTAGATGAAGAGGATGATGAATTGTGGGATGTGGATGATACCGAGGAGGCCAAGCTGGTGTTGGAAAAACAGAGGAAAAGGCGGCTGAAGAGAAAGAGGGAGAGAGAAAGGAGGCGACA
>JADGJF010000427.1:0-20527 GCA_027596845.1 Quaeritorhiza haematococci | reverse complement strand
GGGAGGAGGAGAAGGGGATGAAAGGACACGAGGGGGGAAGGTGAATTTGGATGCGTTTTTGAGGAGGGTTAGGAGGAGGGCTAGGAATGTGAGGGTGGTGAGGTGTCGGGAGTTTAGGGAGGGTAAGTGGAATATGCTTCTTTCTCCCCTCCTCTCCCCCCCTGCCGCCGCTTTCTCTTGGTTTTTTTTGGGGGGGCGCTGTGATGAAGCCGTTCAGACGGTGTGATGAAGCGCTTGGCTTTTGACAAAGAACTAAAGACCAGCACATACTATCTCCCCCCCCACATCCTCCCTCCGCAACGAAAACTACCCGATTCGCCTCCACCCCCCATTCTCGTCGTCTCCATCTACCTTTCGAAAAGCATTGGCAAACCCGGATGTCACAGCACATGCATCATCCGATGCACTGTCGACCGAGTTTTTACAGAAAGTGTAAGTTTGGGGAGGGGTGTGATGGCTTGGTATTTCGCGACGAGGGTCTTGGGCGAGAGTGATTTCTTAAAAGACTGTTGCAATTAATATTGACTGAAAGATTTGTTTTTTGGGGGGGTGCGTCGATTTTTGGGAATGGAATAGATATATTGATTCGGTGAAGTGCTTGGCGGTCGTTGGGGAGAAGTTTTGTGAGCAGGTATGGAAAAAAGGGAGGTGTAGGGGTGATGGATGGTGTCGGAGTCTCTGAATTGGGTTGGGTCAGAGATGGGCAGGCGGACTGTACGATGTTGTTGGACTCCTTCCGTGCTTGCAAACTTGCTTTGAATTTAGCTTTATTGCTTGCGCAACAACTATTGTTCAATCGCACACGAACTAACCCATGCATACTATTGTCAACAGATTCTCCGCATCGCCGAATCCCTTCTCCTCAAAATCAACGAGCACAAATCGTCACAGCCCCAGCAGCGGGAAATGCAACAGCAGTCAGCAGAAGAGGTTTTGGCGATGTTGAGAGCCAATGCAGGGGGAACGGGGAAGGTGAGATGAGGCTGAGGATTGATGTTGCATGTTGTTTGCAGTGTGTTTGTTGCGGGGGATGTGTGGTTGTTTTCGGAGATCAAGCACGATGGGGGGAAACGGGTTTGTTTAAACGATATCGGTATTAAATATCCGACTCCTTCTTTGGTTTCTTCCACCATTTCCAGATGTCTGTTTTGGAGTTGGCGAAAAGCGTGCGAGAGTTAGCTGTTCGGTTAATCGCGGTGAGTAGTCCAACACCACGGACCTTTTATCCATCCATCGAGAAGAGGGTTGTCCATTTTCGGGATTCGGAAAACATCAGCGAAGTTGAACTCTATCGCATTTGTGGATCATGCGGCTGATTTCATCTTTTGATCTCACTCAAAAAGGAAACAAACCATGCATCGCATGAGTACGTGCAGACGTTAGATGCGATTGTGAATACGTATAGAAGGTCTGGTGGCGGTATCAGTTCCGATGGTGTCGAGTCCAAGGTGAGATCTTGTTCACTTTCATATGGGTTGTTATGCATCCACTGTTTTCTTCTTTCGTTACCCCACCTATCAAAAAACTCTGTTACTCTCTCTGACTTGCAACGAACTTAACCCAAACGCAACCATCCACTTCCGTCCTTCTTCTTGCTTACCCCGCTTGTTTTAAAACACTCACGTCATCACCCCCATTTCGACCTTTTGCCCACCTTCAAATGCTGCTACTTCTCCATTCGCAACCACCCACTCCTCCGGCGCGCACACCTATCCATCTTTCAGATGATCGAGTTGGAAAATAAGATACTCACCGACGTCGAGTACATTATCACAAATATCCAAGAAGCCGCGACATCTCTTGTTCCTACTTTGCAACTTTTGCATGTTGTTAATATTGGGACGTAAGGATGTTGGATAAGGGAACTTTGAAAGCGGATGCGGTGCGGAAGGCGGGGAAGCGGCGGTAAGTGGGGTGGGGCGGGTTGGAAACTTTGGCACCCAATATTGTAGACGAAACGGATTGCGATATGCGCAAAATTGGACATATTTCACAACGGGGAGTATGGTTATGGTTCGTACCCACGACCACCGTTTGACCAGGAACCACGATAATATGGAGAGCGGAGGAGGCCCTCTTGAAAAAGCATAATATGAAGCGCTACGGTTCAATCAGTTCTGCTAGTGAGTCGCGGTGTTGAGAATCATCAGCCCATACAAGGAAATAAACGGGTCTCTAAAGAGTATGTTCACTGCGGTTGACTAAGCTTTTTCTTTTCGTGCTTGTGGGCAAGAGTCTCGGACGCACTTACGATGTTTTGAAAGCGACAAACTCCCGAGTTTCCTCTATGATCAGCCATCTCAACCGAACCAAATCCATGAAAGATGGAAGAGTTATGTTGAGGCGATCAGATCCACCGGAGTCGTTGCCCTAGTCAAAGGAAGGTGCAAACCCGTTCTGGTCCGCAGAGAGCACTATTTGTAGACAATGGTCCACGCAGGATGAGTCCGACTGCCGAGACTCAGTCATCTCGATATACTACTGAACAAATGACTCCAGTCTAATAGTTGATCAAAAAACACGTGCGCAGGAAAACAGCTGCCTCCATAGTCAGCGTAATAGCTCACGAATCACTTGAGTGGAAGTCATAGTTTGAACTGATCAGTGCAACTTCCAGTCATGAGTAATCGCGTGACCTATTACGTTGGGAGAGGGTGTGCGGCAGCGCTGGAGTGGGGTCCTTCTCAAAGGAAGTGCAGACACACAGACAGATACATGAACCCTGGGGGAGTTTGGTCTCAAAACAACATGTAGTACCAAGTGTTGGTCTTCTTTGCTTTATTTTTCTGTTTACTTTTTCCTCGTTGACAGTCAATCGCCTTCCTAGCTGAGCTTCAATAGCCAGAATTTCTTCCTGTTCATTCACGACACGTCAAGAATTAACTTCGATTCGTCACCTTTCTTCCCCACATCGATTTAACTTTTCATGGCCATCCACATTCTTGGTTTGTACAGTTACAGCTTTGTATGATCGTGAAGCAGCGGAACAAAAGAATACAACAAACACCAGTGCTATGTACAAGGTAACCCACTCGATACCCAACTAACGACCAACCGTTGCGATTTTTTATTGTAGGGGGAGGGGCTGACCGCGGGGGGTTGTGGGTTTACATATTCTAGGAAAATTAATTTTCTCTTTCGTCGTGTGGGTGACCCCTAGAGAAAAGACGTATTTTGAAAAGGTCTATGTTTGGGTATAGGGAACGATGAAGTGGTGGTTGTGTCGAATAATGTTGAAAGAAATGTTGGATGTAGTAGTGGGTGAAGGGGAAGCAAATCGTTCGTCAATCCTCAACAAGAATGACACTCTCCTGACTTAGGGATTCAGACGCAGACGTATTTGCTGCATCTGCACTGACCGATTCAGTGCGCGACCGTCCACCAGCCGATTTAGACCCCCCTCCATATTTCAACGTCGGTGGACTTTCAACGATCACCAAAGATCCTTTCCGTCCGGTCGCGGTTTTCTCCCTTGCCCAGCCTGATGCAGAGGTAGCTGATGTATGTTCACCGGAAAAGCCTAGACCCCCCCGCGCATCGGTTGGCAAATTTTCGACCGATGACGGCGACATATCAGATGTCACCAGCTCCGACATTGGCGTCAAGGGCGACGAATTCGAAGAAGAATCAGTGGTCCTCGAAGTGTCCACTGGCATCGGTTGCTTCTTCTGTCTCGGTGGGGTTGTCAAAGCCCTCTCTTTGGCCAATGTCGACCTGGTCGTTTCCAACAACTCTGGTGAATAGGCCTCAGAGCGTCCTTCCCCTGTGGTACGTTGTGGTTGTTGCTGCCGCCCATAGATCCCACCAGAAATGAAATCGTTCTCGAAAATCTGCATGTCCACCGAATCCACCGATGAACGGCGCATTTGGTCGGGATTGGTGTCAAATGCAGTTGAGACATCTTTGTTGATCTTCCTTCCACTACCGATGCTTGATGAAATGTTCAACCTTGAGCTTTTGCCTCCGCCTCTCCCCTTCACAGCATCCCCGAGTTCGTTCGCGGTAGCAGTAACGTCACCAGCATCTGAGCGCTCTGCATCAGTCGCCATCGCTCCACGGTTTCGAGGCCCCCACACGTTCCATCCGTCCTCCGTCTCCTTCTCCGTTTCCATATCGACGCTTACAAACCCCGACACAACACCTGCAGCTGCTGGCTCGCTTCCCAGTTCATCATCATCAATTAACTGCGACATCGTCCATCCGTTCGCTTTAGGCAAACTCTTTTGAACTTGTGGCGCTCGGTTCCGCTCCGTTTGTTGTGGCAGTTGCTGTTTCCCCCGCCAGTCTTCATCCTGTGATACGGGACTAATAGAAGAATCTGCCTCGTTCAAAACGACCGGCGCGTCTTCAGCAGCAGGACGCTTCAGAGCATCCCCGTCATCCACTTGCGGAATCAATTCAGGACTCATCGGTCTGCTCAACGTCTGTTCCGTGTCGACATCCACAATCACAGGTGAGCTAAGCAATTCCACCTCAATATCTTCTTTCCGCGGCACAGGTGTACTGAGCCTTGTTGGCTTCAACGATTTCCGTTGTGTTGTCCTCACGGTACAGGCAGGAGCACTCTTGCTCTCATCCGCGACCACAATCAGATCGGGCGACTCATCCAACGTCAACTGAGTGGTCGTAACCGGCGTTGCTTGTGGAGGCGGTTGATCACTCTTCAACGTATCTATCCGTGGGGCTGGCGACGGTCTCGACTCCTGCTCCGGCCGCGATGCTTGACCTTCCTTGGACGTTGATGCTTCGCCAGACTTCGAATCGGTCGCGCCTCCTGCTCCGGACGTAGCCTCTTGTTGCTTCTGGAACTTTATCATTTCCTCGTACCGACCCTGCAACTTCACCATCAACTCTTGCAGCTGTTTCCGTTTCCGATTCACACTCTTTTCCTGTGGGAATCGATATTCGGATTTCAACTGTTGTTTTTCGGCACGTGAGCCATGTTCGCATTCAGGTCGTTTTGTCCAGTTGAGGTAAAGGAAAGCAAACTTGAGACCAGGGTGGTAAAAAAGGGGGACAGCAAAGCTGCACCCATAGGACCATAAGGGGAACTAGCACGCCCACAACATCCTTCGCGTACTTCTCAGCCTTAACTTCCCCACGACATCAAAGCAAAAAACCAACAGTTGCAAGGTACTTTACCACACAGATCTTTGAGTACTCCTCAACATCATCGAGGAAAGTCTCCGCAATGTGCAAGAGGTAAATCCCGCAATCCCAATAATTTGGCTGTTTGGGACACTGTTTAGAAGACCAGGAGCATCGTGTGTCGTTGCCACGGGACGACAAAAAAGCAGAACCGATTAAAGGTGGAACGAAACAGATGGCGGAGAAATGTGACTTTTCTTTTGAAAAACAGGCCGAAAATGCAAGCAAAAGACTGACGAAATTTTCCCCGACAAACACACCTTAACGTAGGTTTTGATCGGTTGCGCTTCGATCTCCACACCTAGCTTGGTCCTTGCCTCGTTCTTGAGATACCTTTGTTTTGTTGTGTTTTGTTTCGGTGTGAAAAGCCAGAGCAATCGGAGTTTGAAAGGCGGTTTCAATCATAGGAGATGGTGAAATGAAATTCGGAGAAAGTGAATGAGATGGGGTTGCGGCTAGCCGTGTCAACAAAGCAATAACAAAACATATACGCGCTAGCAGTTTCGTTTGTGTCATCCGAAGTCCAACTTACTCGTAGAGGGTTTTGAATGGTGTTGGGTGCTGCCCGCGAAGCGAATCAAAGCACCAGAACCAGCACCTTTGGGTGGGCAGACAGAAGGTAACATGGTTGGCCACGATTTTCGACAAACATAATGAGCGGCAAGCATTCGAAAAGAAGGGAAAAGAAGATCAAAAAGGGATTATTAGCATATTCTTTTTTTGTGCGGCCTGCCAAGTGTCCTATCAGTAAAAAACTCCAACATATCCCCTCACATGCATATAAAAGTAACTTGCAGACCAGAACAACGCGAATCATCAAGTGAAGATTGTCCTCACCCTTGTAACAATTTCTCCGGGTCCGCCTG
The DNA here is from genome assembly GCA_027596845.1 of Quaeritorhiza haematococci. Classification (NCBI taxonomy): domain Eukaryota; kingdom Fungi; phylum Chytridiomycota; class Chytridiomycetes; family Quaeritorhizaceae; genus Quaeritorhiza; species Quaeritorhiza haematococci. The sequence goes on along the minus strand of JADGJF010000427.1, from coordinate 14,513 downwards.
TTTCTTCTGGCTTCCTGCAGTTGACACACCGCGCTTCTTGGAAGATTTTCCAACACAGGTGGTCTTCCCCTTTCCTTGACCTGCCGTCTCCATTGTCTCCGCCTCGTCTACACTGATTGTGGTGTCTGAAGCGGCTGCTGGATCATCTACACCACTCACACCGCCCTCATCTGCAACAGCGTCCATTTCGTCGGCCGATATATCAATGACAACGTCAGCGTCTGTGTTCGCAGACCCTGGAATCACTTTCGAGTTGGGCGGAAATGTTGTCATTGTTCCCGCGTCCGCCCCTTCGTCCCCTTTCTCCCCTTTCTCCGTAGCTTGTACATCGTTTGATCCGGACCTGGAACCGATTCCCATATCAATATCCATGTTATTCTCGATCTGTGCTGCTTCCTCATTTGCTTCCTTTCGGTCGTCTTCGAAGCCGTGATCTTGGTCCACCTGAAGCACAACGTCTTCCATTGGCGTCGGACTGGAACCCAAACCGAATCCTGACCGCAACTGCGACGACTCCGTTTGCGCACCCTCATCCTCCGACAACGCACCACTCCCAACCAACCCCCCAGCCCCAGTTTTCACCTGACCATTCTCGTGTCCCAACGCAAGATCTGCTATGAATTGGCCCACCAACTCCGCCTGCGTGGGGCTTGTACATTTGGATGAAAGTCCAGATGTGGACTCAGGAGGAGGTGCTGATCCCCATTCCAAACCTTTACGTGCACGTGCAAGAGTAACGGGCTTATCTGTCAGCAAAATTTCATCGTTCGACCGTCTCGGTTCAGCTATGGAGGAGCTTGCTGGTACCGAGGATGAAACGAAATCTTTCTCGCCACTGCCCCGCCCCGCCCCAGTGCCGGCAGCAGAGGGACCTGCTTCAGCAACATCACCGACACTTGTCTCTACAGCAAACTCCTCTCCCTCATCAGCGTCCACGAACACCTCTTCCACACCATCGTCATCATCTTCCTGACGAGAGTTTTCGCCGCTTATGCGAAGAGGTGCAGTATCACTCTCCTTGCTGGTGCTTTTCAACTCCGATTTCGCTGGCCCATCATCAGTCAAATCTTCATCCTTGTCCTCTTCCTTCTCGGCCGAGGGTGCAGGAATCGAGAAAAATGTCGAAGTGGAGTCTGCTGTTACGGGGTTGGAAGCGCCTTCCTTCGAGTCTTCAGCGATGGTGTTGGTGGTGTTGGCGGAAGGAAGAAGGGCCCCTGGATTGTAGATGACAACGAGGTACCAATGAAGACTTAGGTGGTCGATTTTGTTGGTATTTGTTGGAAAAGGCAAAGGAAGACGGGGGGCGGAAACGAAAACGTGAATAAGACGAAAGCCCTGGGTCTACAAACGCAACCAGCAAAATCTTCAACCGAATACAGACGGGGGAAGACCGAGACCCCCCATAACATCACCGAACATCATCTCAAACGAAAGCGAACCAGCCACATGACCGTACGAAAAGGAGGAAATTGAAAAAATAAAAGGAATGGAATGAAACACTCACTTTTCGTTGATCGGCACGAAAACAAATCGTTTTTTGAAGATATCCACTTTAGATGTCCACTTCTTCACCCGCTCATACTGTATACGATACAGACCTGCACCCTTCTCCTTGTCTCCCTTCCGCGTCAGTTGCTGGTAAAAAAACGTATTAAATATATACACTTGGTCGGCGAGTGACTTCTGCAACTTGTTAAGCATCAGATATCTGGGAGTAGAGGTAGTTCGCGTGACGTGTTCAATGGTTTGCAGAGATGCAGCGAGAGGTGTAGGGAAAGGTAATGAGCATTTGGTCGCGTTGTATAGAATCGTTTCATGTCCATGAGTCCCGATGTTCCCCCACATCAATGCTTGTTCCGACATTCCTTTGCCCGAAAGATCAGACTTGAAACGCAAATGCCAAAGCGCAACCCCATCACACACTCACCTCAAATAAAACTCGATAACAGTATCGTTCAAGAACTCCCCGGGATCCAAGTGTTGCCAGTCCTCCCACCGAACGGAGACGGCGTTCTTTTTCTCCCCAAAAGGAAAGACAAACATTCTGTTGGCGAGAGGGTGGAAAAAGGGAGAGAATGCAGACATATGTTGCTTTGGTTATCCAACCTTTCTCGAAGAACCGCAGTCGAGTCCCCAACCAATCCAGTCATTGCGAACCAAACCGCGAACCTCCCCAAGAACTTCAGAATACGTAACCAAAACGGCAAGGAACATTTGTATATATGGCGAAGGCAAATAAACACCTACTCTCCACTCTTCTGAGCCTTCACACCGAAGTATGGCGATACGGTATCTGTGCTCGTCCTCCCTGATTCCTTGTTCATCAGCCTCGACGACTTCCTTGTCGAAACCTGCATCTCCGAGTCGGCGCGAGAGGAGCTAATAGTTCCGAGTCTGGTGCGATCGTTGATATTGCGCAATCTTCTTTGCCCACCTGCACCCGCCGACGACAGCAGGCCAGCATTCCTCCTTTCTATTGAACCAACCGAATTCGAAGTAGAGGAGGCCGCTCGATCAAAAAAGGAATCTTCGTCATCCTCGAGATCCGGCTTCCACTTGTTCGTGTTTCCGGCCCTGTCCTTCTGTTCGTCCGATAAGGATTTGTTCGGGTTTGGTTTCATCCTGTTGACCAAATGACTTTTGACACGATTGTCGGTTCCGAAGGAATGCGAGATCGAAGATCGCGATGCTGCTGGCATTGGCATTTTCGACCCAACACCGCACGTAGGGCCTGGTTTCTTTCGGATGCTTTCCAGTATGTTTTGCCCCGTGTCTTTATCGACTGCCATGGAATTTATTCTACCCATGAGCTCGTCACTGGGATATACAAGCGCAAGCATTAATGTGTCCGCCCAAAAGCAAAGGAAGGTGTGTTAGCCGATGCAGGAATACAGACAACAGCAAACACGCACATGTGTAAGCCAAAATCTCAACATCATTTTCTTCCATTGCATCAAACCAGACGTCCCGCCCCGCCCCATTCCACTCCCCAACATACATCCAGTGCACACCACGCCCTCCAAAAGGACACTCACGGCAACTTTTCCGGCTGCACCAGGCATCTTTGAATCCGCGGCATGCGCTGCACAAATTCCCTCGCGCTATCTGCTGGAGCAATGATGGCCACAAACTCGCTGTCGGCGATAACCCAGCGTAAGACGGCATGAAGGGCATCTATGCGATGCTGTGAGTGCCCAAGAAACATCGCGAGCGTTCCCAGGTGCGTTGGGAAAACAATAAAAATAATGGGAAGAGGGGAGGAAGTGAGTCAGAGGAGAGCACGACTAATTATGGAAAAGAGAGATGATTTCCTGTCGTTCTTTTCTGAACCACTTCCGCCAGGACCAGTCACCAAGGATCCTCTCAGCCAGTCTAGTGCATTTCTTCCACCCATCCCCATCAGAACAGAAAACAAGGCCTCACGATGCAATCCAACACCCACACAAAGCCAGACATGCGGAAGGCCCACGCACCTGCAACTTCACGGGGTCGTACCAGTTCGAAATGGTTTCGACGCTCCCAGCTTCACTAACGCGTTCCAACTCTATTTCATCCCGCTTGACTCTGAAAATGATCTTGGTGCCGCTGACATTCATGTGGAGTCCATCTTTGAAAAGATGCGTAATGTCGAGAGTCTCCGCGCTCGCGCCTCCAGTTTTGTTTTGAGCAGGCGTTTCCCTCTGTTGAAAGGTGAGGGGGTGGGAACAAAATCGCGGGAACGGGAGAAAGATATCCAGTGGATGTTGAAAAGCGAATATTGTTAATTCTACCACATCCCATATCCAACAGTTATCTAACAAACAGAAAACAACCTACTGCAAATCCTCGTCGCAATCAAGCTTCTCCAACAGAATTATATTCGTAAAATACCTTTTTCATCATTCCAACCCTCTTTAGGTCCGAGCTAGAAAGGCCGGTCCGATTTGGTGGACCCAGATGCTCCCGTTGCCGATCCTTATCCGGGCCACCGAAATACTCTGATGGAGGAGCTCGATGATGCTGTCCAGTCTCCAGGATCTGTACCGAATCACTATCTATTTGGATGACCTCCGGACTTCGATCCTCCTCGACATGTGAATACGACGAGGCAGACGACGATGATGCAGAGGAGTGCTGTGGTGGACGTACAGGAAGAAACCCGTTCGCCTGAATTTCGTCGGAAGATAACGCTGCTGCTGAGATTGTGCGACCCCGTGATGTATTTGGTCTTATCGGAACCGTCTCAAACGATGATGACGATGTCCCCTCTCGTTCAGAGGGACGCTGATACTGAGGCTGGCGTTGATCAGCTATGTTTTGGTTTTGATGGCTATGTTCGGGTTCGTCGTCGGATATCGTGATGGGTTCGGAGGGAGCGGAGAGAGCATCTTTCCGCCAAGCATCGCTGTGCTCGTTCGGAAACTGTTGCTCTTTGGATCTGACACGTTTTCTTCTTGCTTGAGGCTAATCAAACCGCACCCGGCCAGGAACCAGTCAATAAAAAATCATTGCGCAACACTAAAATAGAGGCCAGAGCCGAAAGGCCATAGGTTCATTGAAGATGACAGAAATAGGGGAAACTCACCGGCAATTGGAAATCATCATCACTGTCTGCATTTTGGCTCTGCTTCCTTTTTTTCTGACTTTGTTCGGCCCTCCTGTTGATAAGGTCTTGTGTGGTAAATGTGACCTTCCCCCCATTGGATGCCCGCTTATTTCCTTTGCATTAGCCAAGACAGAAAGAGAAACAAGAAAAACCAAGGTTAATTCATCATGAAAGAAACATGAAAGATGAGATCATGCCTTCATACCAATGTGGACGTCCCAATCTCCCAATGTCATATGCCCCGAGACACCACCCGTTCCCCCGGAGAAAATGTTCTCTCCATCCATCCAGCCTCCTTGAGGTTACCTTTAAGGGGATTTCCCACATTATATGGCCCTGCCAGCCCTGATCCCGACGCCAACCTCATATTCCCGGCCTGAGTTTTTCGACTGGGGTTGTTTTGCTCGTCTGCCAAATTGAGGGCGCGGGTTCTGATGGGTGCACCGGCACGTTTGGTTTGCGGTCGTGCTGCCCTGGTTGCGGTTGTGTGGGGATTATGTGGGGGTAAGGAGCATGAAACGGATTTAATTTGGTGTCAAGATCCCAGGGTTTGAAAAGGGAGTAAGCACCGGCAGAGACTTGTAAACTCATGAGATCGCAAAAGAATCAAATGGAATCAAATGGAGAAGTAGAACAAACGAGGAGGAGCAAGGCGAGCATAGTTCTGGTGAAAAAGGCAAGGATAGACTTCATACCCAGATGTGGTGTCTTGATTTGGTCCTAACTCGTCCGGATCTGCTCCTCTGACCATTTTGAAAGGAAGAGCTTATGTGCTTCTCGAGGACACACCGCAGCAGAACGCAAAATCACACCCCGCTTGGAAGCCCGAGAAACACAGGAGGCTCCTTCCCCCACCGTCAGAGAAAAACACAAAACCTCCCCCTTTTTCCACGGCAACCGAGAGCAACGTCAACGACGTTTTTCTCACAGATTGCAGTCCCCCTCCCTTTTGGCTGCCTCACCCTGCACTGGAGGTTGGAAATGGTAGTTGTGGTTGGATTAATGCTGTGAAGCGAAATCGACAACGGTTGAGTTGTTGGCAATTATATGGATATGATTCGTCAAAATAGCTTCCGCGTTTATTAGTCCCCGATAGATGGTGTCGTTATGGGTGAATTTGACCACGATCCTCTTGAAATCGGTGTCTGCGTGGAGGTGGCAGTCAGCCTTACATCGAAGACGAGGAAACTTGGGGGCGTTTTACTGATTCACTGAACGAAACGATATCCAGGATACGAATGCGGGAAGGAACAGGTTCCACGTTTGAGAAAGCTTGCACAAGGAGTGGAGTGGATGTGAGGGGTCGGCGGCAGGTTCGGCGACTCCTCTCCGCATGGAATTGGACTTCAACAACGTTGAGGCTGGTCACACCTTGTGTTCGTTGAAGTGCATTTGACACTGTTGGAGGGAGCAAAAGCGGAAATCGCAAGCACTGGAGGGGCATGAAGTCGTGGAACTCGGGGATGAAAGAGCGGAGAGAGACATCAGACGCAAAAAGGGGGGTAGGGGGGAGGACGGCAGGAGGAAGACCTGGTTGTGGGGGTTCTCTGTCTGTCTTTTTCTGCCGAGGACACCATTATTCCAACAACGATGAAAAGTTACCCGTCGTTAATGACGTATAGCCAAGCGCGGACTCATCACTGTTTTGCCTAACATCTCCTGTGCTGGATGTTTTTCCCCGCAATATTTTGATGGAGTTCAGCGCTTGTCAGTGGTTAGAATAAGTGAATCTTCCATCCATTCATTTCGGTTTGTGCTGTTCCATACAAGTTGATTCCAGTTCCTTAACGCTCAACATGCTCTACACTGCTCTGAAACGCATTTGGGACATACGAATTCCACTGCAGTCCGTACGTCGCCAGATTGAAGCTTTTTGGGGCGTCGGAGTTTGAAAATGACATCTGACTTGATATACGATGATCCCCATGAAATCCGTTTGAAACTTTCGGAATGTCGTCAATCGGAACAACTTTTCCACAGCAGTGATTTACAGATTAGACTATCAAGCACTGCATGGTCGCCACGTTCTCCTTATGTTATCCGCTTTGATTGTGTGATGCGAGCTGTTAGCTCCATACAATCGTTTCTGGGTTATTTGATTTCTTCCTTCTTTGAAAATGCTTTACACCCTCACTCCAGAACACAGTTCGTGGTGGGTTTACTTTGATACGTGATCGCAGAACACGGTGAAGATGAGCGCTCTGGTTACAAGACTCAATGGAGCACTCCGGAGCGTCGCTGTCTCCCGTCAGATCTCCCATCACGTCATCCAGAACTTAAATACCCCTCCCCTCGTCATCCTCCCCTCACAAGACCCGCTTTCCGTCGGAATCTCATACAACATATGTACAACGACACAAGAGATTCCACCTCAACAAACTCGGCGCTTTCGAACATTTCGAAAAGGCCAACGGAAGCGGTTGCCCTATCAACACAAACAGACTTCGCCAACATGGCACCCGAACCCACCGACTTCTCCAAGATGACTAAACCTTTCGCATCCAACAACACATCAGCCATACAACCCAAGACTGGCGACGCAGCCCTTGAACACCTCAGTCGACCCGATTTCTCCGACATTGTCCTGGACGTTGCGGATGCTGGGATATTCTACGCGAATCGATCCTACCTGAGTCGAAGTGAACGATTCAAAGCATACAGCGAATGGAGGGTTCGGCTCCCAGCGTCAAGATAACTCCGCCTGTTCCAAAACAGTTCTACAACGTGCTTCAGTACCTGTACACGCAAGATATTTTGTCGGATTGGTTCTGTGCAGAAAGACTGGCGGAAACGCTTTCCACTACGGATTATTTCTTGCTGGACGAGATAAAAGCAGATGCAATCGACTGGTGGGTTTCTACTTTCCTCGTAGCGTTTTTTCAGACCGTTAATTCTGGATTGTGCTGTTGTGAGCAGGGATTCATACTCAGACTCTTTCGTTCCTTTTCCGTTCACATTTGCAGGTTTCCGACTGTGTGGAAAAGTGCCATTGCTTCCTCGTATTTTGCTCCGACTTGGATATCGCTCGAAGTCGTTTCGGAACTGATCACAACCCAGGATATGGTGGCAGCCAACAAACTCAGGTTTCTTGGAACGTGGTTCGCGAGAGGCGACGATCTTTTTCCAGATCCAAAAGTGTTCGACGTCGTCACTTCCAAAATCTCAACGGACACAACATTGACACGGGCATCCGTTCAGCAATTGCAGACCGAACTAGGGCATGCAGTATTCACTGGAATCGTCCCGAGTTCGTTCTTGGCGGATGCGATCAATACGGGGCTCAAAGATCTCCGTGAAAAGCGGTTGAGGGAGGTTTACGACTCTTTGAATACCCGTTACACGTGCTGGAATGCCGAAATTGTTCAAAGCTGACCATTTCTTTGGGTGCGGAAAACAATACTTCTTATCGTAAGTGCACTCATTGCCAATGCATACTCTCCAGATTGGTTGAGAGTTACGATTTTGCGCCAGAATTGAATAAGTACTTCTCATGAATTCGTAGTGTGTTACTCATGAGTAGCATGTCGCCGACATTAGATTTGTTAGGTGCTGACGTAAACGCAAAATAGAGTTGACTTTCCGAAGTTGTTTGCTTGATTTCCAGGGTTCTGCCTCCTGGCTGTGCACCTGTTGTCCTGGGCGCCCGTGGTCTGGTGATTTCGTCCACTTTCTGTCCATCAATCATTATTTATCACAATCTCACTCCTTTCGCTTCCTTTCGAAAAAGGTCTGGCACCCACACCAACCCGATCTCGTCACAGTTCGTGCATTCCCTTATTGGTCATTTACATCAGAGATGAATTCTTCCTTCCTTTTGCGATCGCACAACTGGAGACCCAATTCAAGCTAATTCTCAAGTCCACCAATTGGGTTACTTAGTGCGCAAAAGTTCAATCTCCGCAAGCTGAAGTTGTGTTTTTCGAGCGAGACAGCGACACATGGAAGTTGCAACGGCAGTCACGTCCAGACGTCCATGGAATTTGGAGACTGGCATTTGCAGAGTTCTCTGTAAGGAAGTGAGACCATAAAGCAAGAATGTGCTCTAGGAAAGGACATTTTGTGCTGTGTCGACACATTCCCTCGTCACATGTCGACGAACATAGATGTTGCTGAGTGGATATACACAGAAAGTTCAGGATCTTGACCTTCTGAAGTAGCAGAAGACGTCACAACAGAATCATTTTTGCAAGAAGCTGTATGGATTTTGAAAAAACTGAGGTAACTGGCGCGTCCGTCTGTGGTTTCTAGCTAGTTTGGGCTAGTTTGGGGTTTTGTTGTCCCATGTTAACTGCTAATTATCAGAGCCCACTAACAACTTGTCTCCGTATCTCAAAGTGCGCCATCCACACAACCCCACCGTTCCGGACTCTGCACGCGGTTGTCATTTCTTTTTAAGATTGCTCGCACTGGGGGACGTTTTCTCTGGAAAGGGGGACAAGAAATGATGACGTTTACTGGTAGGTGAGCGAATAGTGAGCAAACGGTTGAAGCAAACTTTTAGATGATGACTGACAGTTACGGCAAATTCAAAGGCTCTTGTTTATGTCAGACGCTTGTTTTTCCTGATCACGTTTGACGCCGCCTGCACTCAACTCCAGAGACGAAATGTTGGCGCCTATGATGCCCCAACACATGAACTTTCAGAAACATTTCGATTCCACCAACACCTCGAGCTCGTCCATGATTGACCCGTGACGGGCGAAGAAGCACTCACTCATCTCAACCGACCCGAGTTCGCCGATATCCTTTTGGACGTGAAAGGCGCTGGGGTTTTCTACGCCCACCGGTCCTACCTCAAACGCAGCAAAAGATTCAAATCGTACGGCGGAAGAGGGGAGCTTCAAGGAAAGTGCGGCACCTGCTGTGAAGATCGACGCCCCTATCCCAATCAGTTTTACGACGTGCTGTATTATCTGTACACGGGGAATGTTCGGGGGGATTGGTTTTGTGCTGAGAGGTTGGCGGAAACGCTGTGTAGTGCTGAGTATTTTATGCTGGATGAAGTGAAGAAGGAGGGAATCAAACGGTGGGTTTCAGATGCTTCACTGATTTAATGCCCGGTCTTCTTTTCTGCTTACGCTTCCTCCGATGGATAAATGTATTGACATTTCTTCTCATATGAGAACCGTTTCACAGCTTTCCGTCGATCTGGAAAGACGCCATATCATCGCCCTTCTTCTCGGCGAAGTGGATCCCTTTGGAAACCGTGTCCGAGTTGATATCGCTTGGAAACTTTCAAGCAATTGACAAGTTCAGGATTATCGGTGCGTGGTTCCGTAAGGGGGACGATGGAAACGTCTTCGAAGTGGTGTCATCGAAAATCCAATCAGATGAGTCTATGACCCAACAAAGCCTAAAACAACTGCGGGAGGAACTCGGAAATCAAGTTTTCAATGGAGTCGTCCCGAGTTCGTACATGACGGACGCTGTGGACGGTATTCTCTTGCGAGTTAACGGGATTTGCCACGCTTTGAACACTCGTTACACGGCCTTTAAATGCGAAAGCTGCTCGAAGCTGTCCATTTGCTTTGCGTACGGAAGACAAGAGCTCCTGCAGCTCTCATTGTCTTCGCTTCTGCACTCATTGCGGATGCAGATGCGAAATAGGCTTCAACAAGATCCAGAACCATGTAGCAGCGCCAGATTATACGGAAATCGCGGAGTGATAGTTGACTTTGATTACTTATGTCAAAGAAGGACTCATAGATTGTCATGCAGAACAGGAAAAGGTTGCCGATGTTGGCAATTAGAATGGTTATAGTGCGAAACATCTGCAGGCTGGTACATGCTCTCTTCAGCTATTGATGTGACGCATGAGGTTTTGAATTTTTTGTGGGGATGCTGACTTCACTAAACAGCTGCGGGTGTATTTCTTAATCGCCTGTCATTCATGCTATGTTCCATTTTTCGGAATCCTTGCTGTGAGCCGATCAACTCTGGTCTCCACGAGCAGCAATTTCTACGAGCGCGAAAAATGGAGACAGAAGCTGAATTGAAATAGAAGTGAGCGAACTATTTGCAGTGACTGTTGATGGACGGGAGTGAGTTCAGTTTGCTTCATTGATGGGTGGGAGAGTCACAGGAATAATCCCCTTCTTCATTCCGCAGTGTCGTAAAGCTGTCTGACCTTTGTCGACTTTTTGCACTCGAAACTCTTTGGAGTCAAATCCACTCGAAACAAAGAAATGAAAAAGGACGAAAGCGGTTTTGAGAGGGAAAATTGCAATCATATCCACTTCACTCGATCGCTAACTGACAGAACATGGCCAAACCCACCACACCACAGTTGGTCGAACCGCTCGCATCCACGAAAATGTCTGACTTGGTTCCGCAAACGGGCGACGCGCCCCTCAAGCACTTCAACCGACCCGAGCACGCTCCTGGACGTTGAAGGAGCGGGTGTATTTTACGCCCATCGATCTTACCTCACCCGCAGTGAACGATTATAATCGTACGGTGAGAAGGCCAAGTTCGTGGAGGGGTCAGCTATGGTGGTCAAGATAGCGGCGCCTGTCCCGAACCAGTTTTACGATGTGTTGTATTGTCTGTACACGGGGAAGCTTCTGTCGGATTGGTTTGGTGCCGAACGCCTCGCCGAGACCTTCTGCACCGCGGATTACTTCATATTGGATGATTTGAAGAAGGCAGCGATCGCACGGTTAGTTTATGTTGGAATTCACTTCGAGTTATGGGATTCTTCTGAGCTGACAAGCTGCAATATCCCTTATTCCAACACACGGGCGGTTCGTAGTTTCCGATTGTGCTGGAGAGATGCAATACGTTCGCCGATATTCTCCACCAAATGGATTCCGCTCGAAATTGTCTCTGACTTGATATCTTTCTAAAGCGCCCTTGCAGTTGATAAGCTCAGAATCGTTGGTTCTTGGTTCAGCAAAGGGGACGATCTTTCGCCACAGCTGCAAGTCCACGACATGGTGTCTGCCAGTTGTCAGATAGACAGATCACTGACGCCGCAAGCTATGGGAAAATTGCGGAAAGAGTTGGGACCTTTGGTGTTCAATGGGGTCATCCCAAGCTCTTACTTCGGAGACGTTCTCGACAGGACCCTGGCGCAGATGAAGCAAGACCATGAGGAGACTTTGGCTGAGGCCAGGACTGGCTACGATAAGAGTTTGGCACGCGTGAAACAAGGCCATGATGAGATCCTTGCACGACTGAAAGACGGTTACAAAAAGTTGAAGAACAAATTCAAGTCGCCAAAAGGAAAGTTGTGGGAGTGTTCGTGTTCGTCCTGGAACATAATCAACACGAACTTCCGCGGATGCAGTTACTGCTACAATTACTCGGCATCCGTAACCTTCAACTCGGGGCCGGGGAAAGAAATCATCGACATTTCACCAGCACTGACTCGAATTCTCGGATGATGGCTACAGGACTTTCGTGGAAAGACGTAGAGTGCTAGTGTTTTTGCATATTGTCTGAAATCATCGAGCCGAAGAACCAATTTTGCGTTCGTTGTAGATTCAAGTGCTTTGCTTATGAGTTGAATCAACAGAGAATTTACCCCAGACGCCAGAAATGGAGCAAGAACCAAATAAAGCCCTTACCATTCAAGAGCTGATTGGTGGTAAATCGCCCATGAATCCGTTTGGTGATTATTGATTTATGTTTCTCTACCGCGCGATGTTGCAGATCCTCCGCATATACTTATGACGGACCAAAGGGAGAATAATCACAATCACAAAATACGGCATGAGCGGCTGTGTAGCCTGGACCACACCAACGTCCCCCCCCATTCATTTCACAAAAACTCTTTTGCAGCTGCACACGCTTTCCAATACACAGCTTGCTCCTTTCAACGAGCTCAAAATCACGCTCTCAGTTAAACGCTCTGTCGTTGTGTGTCTTGAAATCAGTGATGGAAAAAACGTCTTGGACTTGGGAATCCTTCATGTTCGCATGACGTCCCCAAGGCGTCTTCATCATATTGCTTATCACATTTCACTCAGTTGGAAAAACAATCTAAAGGCCGCGGGCGGACAAGAACTCACCGTCATGGACGATGCTGAAAATCATGCACCAGCTGCCTGCCGCGCCTTGGGAGACAGAGGCGGTTCTATGCGGAACGTGAAGAATGTGTGCTTTTTCCGCTTGAATGTGGAGCATGAATTGCACCAGCGCCGCAACCTGGAGCTTGACATCAAACTGGCATGACTGATGTGCCCAATTGTACCAGTCACTCTTCCCGGACCCGCGGCTTCAGCAGCTCGAACCTTAAACCAGTAACGCGGCAGTGGGAAGCCCACCCCGCGGTAAATACACCAACAAAATCCTGGAAGTTTGAAATGCTTGCATCAGATCTAGATGGAAAGGAGATCTGCCATTTGCATGCGTGAAAGTTATGCGTGAAGTAATTTTGTGTGAAAAGGTAACTGGTTGGCGGCGACAATGTGCACAACATATGACCTTGTGCTGGACGCGACGTAGAAGGCGGCGGTGACCAGGTGGGTACTTATAATGAGCAAACCTCGTGATGGAAGCCAAGATGGCTTCCTCATTAATTACTAATTACTTATCGAATCGATCTTGCTCCAGACCGTGAATTCTGGCCGCTGGACCTAGCGCAGAATCGTTTTAGAATGTGATTCTCTCGGATATTGAGTTGTGGAATTTGTTCCGGCCAAGTTGGATGAAATCGGAGGCATTGGCGGCGTTCGAGTGTCCCCATTCACATGCGCCTGGTTCTGCGGCCGATGCGGCGACGGCTTTGGGAGACAGAGATGATTCAACGTTGAGTTCATGAGTAACCAGTCCCCAGTCCAAGAAAGGCGTACAGCTTCAAAAGTTATTCCCCTTCTTCACCGAATTGGACGTTCCCGCAACCGCCAGCATGTCCGAAGGCGCTCTTGAATCTCCCTTGATCCCGCCTGCATCTTCACAAGCGTCGGCCGTGGACCCACAAACTGGGCAGGCCGCCTTACAACATTTCAACCGACCCGAACATGCAGACATCATCCTGGACGTTGAAGGAGCCGGCATCTTCTACGCCCATCGATCCTACCTAAAGCGAAGCGAACGGTTTAAAGCATACAGCGAAGAAACGTTTATGGAGGGTTCAGCTCCGTTGGTGAAGATCACAGCGCCTGTCCCGAATCAATTCTTTGACGTCCTTTGGCATCTGTATACGGAGGAGCTGTTGCCGCGGTGGTTCGGTGCTGATCAGCTGGCGGAAACGTTTTGCAGCGCGGATTATTTCATGCTTGACAAAGTGAAGAAGGAAGCGATCAAGAGGTATTGTTTCTGCGATTTCTTTTCATTTATAATGATCTGAAAATTGTTGCTATTTGGATCAAACTTGCGACGACTGATTCATTCTGTTGGTTACTCCTTTCCAACTCCCAAGTTTTCCGTCCGTCTGGGAAGACGTCGTATGTGCGGACTCGTTTGGGCCAGAGTGGATTTCTCTTGAATTGGTCACCGAGTTGATTTCGTCAGAGGATATCGAGGCAGTGGACAAGCTCAGGATTCTCGGGAACTGGTTCAGCAGAGGGGACGATCTTTCAGCGGACGCGAGCGTCTTTGAATTTGTAGACTCGGAAATTGAAGGGGACGAATCGGTGACGCCTGCTTCTCTGCTGCAATTGCGAAAGGATCTGGGACGCACCGTATTCGACGGCATCATCCCCAGCTCGTACGTGGTCGATATGTGTGGAGATGTGTGGAAGCGCGTTGGGGAGGATCTGAAAAGAAGATACAGAGTGTGGGAATGTGCATGTAACATCATGCACCTCGACAGCTTTTACGCCGATAAAACTGGTCCTTATTACGAAAAGTGCAGGCGCTGCGGGCAATGCTACCACCCTAGCAAACCAACTGTCGCTCACACATTGCCAGAGTTGAAAAGCATTCTGGAATGATGTAAATCAACAATACGAGTTTAGAGCAATAGGATTCTTCTGTAATGATG
>JADGJF010000426.1:0-20528 GCA_027596845.1 Quaeritorhiza haematococci | reverse complement strand
ACGTTTCACGATCAAAAAGCTTTGGGACTGTAAGAATTCGATTTGGACTGTTGTGTATGTATTCCACAACCGCGTTTCGTTTTCGGACAGCAAATGCTGTCAAGATGGGCGCGGGGCAGGATTTGCAAGTGAGGAAGATGGGTGCGAAACATGTCAAAATGCAGAAAACGACATCCAAAAACCAAAATACCCCTTAGATTCCACGTTACGTTTTCACGATGAAGACAGTTCCGCCCACGCCCACTCGTAGAGCTAATTGCACATATGGCGGTGTTTGGTTGCTTATGTATGCTCGCTCGTTTCACTTAAGTGGGGTAGGGTGCTCACCCTTTGACGAAAACGAAATGCTTTTCAGAATGAGCATTCCTTGACGAAAGCAGAACACAAGATATTCTCGCTCGCCGTTCACATGTTTGTGGCAGACTGTAACTCTACCACAATTACATCAACTTGATCTTTTTAGTTTCACTGCAAACTGGTTGAGGTTATATACCGTCAACCACATAAGTTTCTGCAATTTCATTGACAAGGTATCCTCGAATCACAAATGAAGCTTCACCACAAGTCCAAGTGATCCACTATGCTTCTGTCGCCAGCGACCGCGCTTTAGCGATAACCCGTTTATTCACGGTTCCTCCATTAAATATCATTGCACTTTCTACACTGATTGCTACTAACTAATAAATGCTACTTTGTCACAGAAAATGGCACGGAATCCTTGCTTCCGCGAAGAGGTTTTGAAGGCACGCAGATAGTGTGCGGATGCTGAAGGTCATGCTGGGTCTTGTAATGCTCGTCATGCTCGTTCGTCTCCGAAGTACCGTTTCAATTACGAAGACGAAGTTACCACCATCGACAACGGCGCTTCATTTTGATTGTCGTTTGCCGCGTCAATTCCGTCGCCCATTCGCTTCTGATCCTTCCTCCGGTACCACCATCTCTTGGTCGCCTTGTAAGCCTCAGAGAAGATGATGAAGAAAACAAGGTCCACCGCGATGATACCCCACTGCCAGTCAAACGCGGTGTGCGAGAACACAACGGCAGACGCGTTTCCAAGGTAAGCTGTCGGCGTAACTAGCGCAGCGCCCGCGAAAGCCGAAAGCCAAAGGAACTTGTTTTGCGCCTGGCGATGGAATGCCGAGAAACGGAGGTGACGGCAGTTGAACCCGTGAACGAGGAGGAGAAGGCAGAGGGCGTAGAATGCGACGGCTCTTCCTGCGAAAATCGGTTCGCACCCGGGATTGTTGAGGAGATCCTTGCTGTTGCAGTTGCGGGGGATGTTGGTCAAACCCACAAATGTCGGGTCAACGGCTACCGTCACCAAGAATGATGCTAGTGACAGGATCCCCATGACGAATCCGTAAACAAAGATGTCCAAGATGAGCTCCGCGGTCCACACTGATGCGCCCTTGGCTCGCGGTGGGACATCCATGATGTCAGGGGACGCAAACTCCATCCCCAAAGCGAGAGCGACGGGTGAGGATGTCAACATGTTGACCCAGAGGATCTGGATTGCGGACATGGGGAAGACGGCGTCGCCGTTCCTGTCGCGGACAGCGAGACCAATAATGAGGGCGACTACCTCGGCGACATTGCTGGAGAGGAGGTGGGAGATGATGAGCGCGCTGTTGGCGAAAATGCGGCGACCTTCACGGATGGCTACGACAATGGTTTGGAAGTTATCTGCATGTGGCAAGGGAAGTGTGTGGGGAAAAAATTTAAGTTAGAGCATTGGCCGCAGTAACTCTGAATGAAGAATAGCACTCTCTCGAACTTCAAGCCATTGCGAATAAACGACTTCAACTCACCATCAGTCAGCGTGATGCTAGAAGCCTGCTTCGTTACATCACTACCCCCCAGACCCATGGAGATTCCGACATCCGCACTCTTGACGGCAGGCGCATCATTAACACCATCTCCTGACATCGCAACAACCTTGTTCCGCCTATGAAGGGCATGAACAAGTCTAACCTTAGTCTCCGGCGCGCACCGAGCAAGGACACGCGGAAGTTCAGGAAGCTGATCGATCTCCGCATCGGTCATCGAATCAAACTCAGCAGCCGTCATGATAAGCCGGTTCTGACGGTTTGCATCGCCAGGTGAGAGAATCCCACATTCCTGTGCGATGGCTTCGGCTGTCTTGGGGTGATCTCCCGTTGCCATGTGCACCACAATACCAGCTTTTCGGCACATTGCTACGGACGGGGCGGATTCGACACGGGGCGGATCGTACATTGCAACAAGGCCGAGGAAGATGAGGTGTTGTTCTACTTCGTGTCTGCTTATGGAGGGGTTGATAGTGTCGGTAGAGGAGACGGCAGTGTTGGAAGGTTCGTCCCGGTCCATGCGGCGGTATGCAAGGGCCAGAACCCGCATACCCTTTCCGGCTAGTTCGAGCATCTTGGCCTGAGCTTGCTCTTCGAAATCTAGGGTTGACGAACGGGTTACGAGGTAAGTATGGTGGAAAGTAAAGCTTGCGGCAATCTGAAAATTGATTCGCGACGAGGAAGAACACCCAAACATCACATACCTTTGGTCAAGGGCACGATTTGTCCTTCTTCGTCATAGTAGCTTTTGCAACATTCAAGGACACGTTCCAAAGCACCCTTCGAGAAAACTTCAAGGACCTCCGTGTCGTTGGCGGACAGGTTGCGGTTCTTGTAGACGACGGACATGCGCTTGAGGAATGAGTCGAAGGGGTATTCGTGTGCGAAGGAATAGTCGGAATCAAGGAGGCTAAATATCAAAGAGAGGAGAAGGGGAGTTAGCCTTGTCAATATCTCAACATATCGAGGGAAAAGGTTTTGCAAGTCATTCTCTTCAAAGCGACATCTCAACTCACCTTTCCTTCCGCATACCCATCTTGGCACTTAAAACCTGCAGCGCAATTTCCGTCGGGTCTCCAGTTGCCTTCCATCGCTTGTCCTCCTCGTCGAAGAACAGTGTCGAAGTGAGGCACAGGGAGCTAACGAGCAGTGCGCGATCTGTGTAAAGGACGGACGGGTTTTGGTCAGAAAAGGGAGCAAGAACTCAGATCCAAATCCAACTGGAAAGTAGGAACAGCAAGCAGGCATGAGAATTGGAGTACTTACGCAAGACTGGGTCTTCGGTGACTTTCAGTGGATCGACTTTGAGGGCGGCATTAGGATCGGTGGAAACTTCATGAACGACGTCGCCTATGGGTTCAATTCCTTTGCCCGTGACAGTGAGGTTCTTGAAACCAAACCAGGCGTTTTTCACCACCCTGCAAAAAGGTATGATCGGTGGATGCACATTTAGAAAGTCTGATATTGCTTCCTCCACATTCCACTGCACGTAAACATGAGAAGCGAACCGCTGCAAAGTTGGTGAGGAAACAGACGGTATACTTACATTTTCCCCTCGGTAAGGGTCCCCGTTTTGTCGCTACAGACATTCGTCACCTGACCGAGCGATTCCATTGCCCCCAACCTCCTCACAATCGCTTTCTGCTTGGCGATCTTTTTTACTGCAATCGCAAGGGCAACGGTGATCACAGCAGGCATTCCCTCTGGCAACATCGCCACAGCGACGCTGATAGCGTAGAGAAGGACTTCCTGGGAACCTGACCACCCATTTGCGCCAAAAACGATCACAGCAAGCACTAACGCCATGCCGACGCACAAGAACATCACGCGGGAGAGAGTGCGCTGAAGCGGAGTCTTGGAGTTGGAACCTGAGTCGGCAGAAGATGTGCTTGCGTCGACGAGTTGTCTGTCACCGTCTTCAGAACTTTTGCGAATGGAATCGTCCGCCCCCGCGTTGTTGTCAGCGGCGTGACGCCTTTGTCGCCTGAGGAGCCGAGCCATGAATCGTTTACGGACTTGTTTCTGTCTTCTTGCTAGCTCACGGAATCGTTGAGCGGCTGTGCGGGTGCCGCTAAGCTTTGTGTCGGACACGGCGGAGGCGATCTTTCCGACTTCGGTCTTGAAGCCTGTAGCAACGCAGATGCCAATGCCACGACCTTTGGCGACGAGGGTACTGCTGTAGACGAGGTTCTTGCGGTCACCGAGGGGGATAAGAGATGCAGCGGAACGGTTGGCGCCAGAAAGGAGTGTCGATTCTGGGTTGGAAAGGATTGGGCCGGTCACTTTGACCACAGGGATGGATTCGCCGGTTAGGAGGGCTTCGTCTGTTTCTAGGTTGACGGCTTCGACAAGGCGGAGATCAGCGGGGACGATATCCTGACGATTCCGTCAACGATGAGTGGACCAAACCAAACAGACAAAGGAACAGCGTTGTGCATTCAGCTTGTGAACAATGAAAAGGGAAACCCGAAGAAGGTGAAAGAAATATCGAAATTATGTCCAAACCTACCCCTTCTTCGAAAGCGATCAGATCCCCGGGAACGACTTCGCGACTCTGAACGATCTTAATTTCTCTGTTGCGGACAGCGCGTGCTGTGGGTGAGGCCATTTTTCGAAGGGCTTCCATAGTCTTCTCGGAACGATATTCTTGGTAAAATCCGACGAGGGTATTGGTCGCCATGACCAGGGCGAGAATAACGGTTTTAGGCTGTTGGGAAAACGCAGGGAAGAAAATGACAACAAAGTGGAGTCAATATGTATTGATCATGAAACGCCTTCGTCTCCTTCGTCCCGTTTTGCTGAGATGTACAAACGTGAGACCTTACCCAGTCTTGAATAACGATACCCAAGACGAGGGCAGCCAGCAGGACACCATTCATGGCATTGAAGGCGTTTTCCATCAAGACCTGGATCGCCGAAGTTCCGGACGAACCGGTCAGCTCGTTGGGGCCGTGTTCCTTGAGGCGGTTGGCGGCTTCTGAATCGAGGAGGCCTTTTTGGATGTCTGATGAATGGGAATGGGCAGAAAAGAAGGCGAAGATAGAAGTTCAAAATCACGGTTCTCCACAGCAAAAAGCAAAAGAAGACAAGGAAGAAAGGATTCATGTTCACAAAGTCTCACCAGTTTGGAAAAATCGTGCCACTTCCTCCACAGTCATGGCATGCCAATCCTGAATCATATTGATCGTGACTGTGCTTTCGTTCGGCACATTCACGTCGGAAACTTGCTTGGGGTGGTCGCCGGCCACGGCGCCCGTCTTTTTCTTTTCCGGAGAGACCATTTTGGAAGGACAAAAGATGAGACGTGGTGTTGCGTTTTCGAAGTCGTGGTTGCGAAGGCCGCGGCGGACAAGTCCAGCGATAGCAATGGCGTACTGATGAGGTTCTCGAACGAGTCGAAGGCAAAGGTACAGCACTGTTTGTTGACGTTTGGCCACTGTTTCCCGTCTCCCTTTTGTATTTGAGAGCGAAAGGTCACGTGTACCGATTGACGGGTCTATCTATCACGTCATTGGTGATCGATCTTGAAAAGCTTAAGCCTAGGTCGCACAGCCACATGTTTATCTTTTGGTTTAAAGTGACTGGTCGGCGACTGCAAGCCAACTGTAGGACGTGGGAGGCAACAACAAAAGTAAATACGTACAACTTTTAAAGTTAAGGTTCTGGGCTCTGGGGAAAGGAGTATGGAAAGGGTTCCTCTTTTGAGAAGGCGGACAGGGAGGAAGAGCATGGAAAGTCCAGAAATGGGGGTGGAGCATCTTCTCGCTGACTTTCTCCACTCTCAGGCAAAACTATAAGCCGCCTCGGAAGTTCGGACAAAAAAATCCCGAGGGACTTCCAAGTTTACATTACATGGTTGATAGAGATAAGATTTAGGAAGGGTAGTTACATAAGTAACTTAGTTATTCATTTGCATCGATTGTTCGCGGATTTAGTTGCCTATTTTGTTGCCACTTTCGCGGACTTTCTCTCGATCACCTTTTTGAGTATACAAAAAGTCCGCATCGGAATCGGCACCGAAAGCCAGACCGAGAGCCACCCTCTGGGCAGCCCTCTGGGGGCCGTGAAGTTCTGAACGAAACCTGAAGAAGACCGCGCGTGGCGGCACTTTGTTGTGACCTCGTTCCAGCATATTTTCATTGTGCATGTTCTTATCAGAAATCTCTGGCAAAATTCCACAGGTTAAATTGAAAATACCGATCCGCGGACTGCCCTGCGGACATTTTGTAGCATTTCAAATTAGAACAAATCATACGTTCTCTCAGGCCTTCTTTCCTTCTCTCTGCCAATGTCGAACATCTGCGTTACAGCCTCCTTTTGAGAAGATCACATGTGAGAAGGATATCAGAGCCCCAACCATGAGTTGCCCGCCCGGCCACGACTTGGGTCCGGGTTGGGGTCGGGGTCACGGTGGGCACCAGTGGACCACCAGGATCGTGGGACTTCTGGCGCTGTTCGGATTGCAGTGTATGAACTCGATTTGTGGGGATGAATTTCAAGGAAACGCAGATAAAGGATCCCGAGTCGGAGTATTTCAGTACTCTGCCAAACAGACACCATTGTAAGACCCAACAATCTCACCGCCAGGTACCTAGTTTCCGATGTAACAGTTGGGTCGAGGTTGTGTTGGAGTCATGCTCGGCACCTCTGGTATCATGTGGTATCATGGGACTTGTGGATGGTTGGGTCTCTGGATGGGTCTCAACCTGAACGAACTTGACAAAGGCGGTGTTAGGAAATATAGAGCAACCGAAGCTGTTGAACCCATGTTGAACCCAACGAAAATCTCTTCCGGCTTCGCGCACTAGGCCGACACTAGGCCTCAATTAACTTTCGCCTTCACATCGCCCAATCTGAGTCCGCACCCCAGCCTCAACCATCGGCCAAGCGTTTAAGTTCGCTGCCTTCAAACGATATGAATCTAAAGCATCTCGCGATAAAAACTTCCACAAAAGGATAACTTGAAAGGAACAATCGTGGCCTCTTTACTCTACTTCTCGCCTGTATTTAGAAAATTTCACCGCCGGTGACTAACCGCGCTACAGTGGTGAGCTTTGTTCACAGTTTCCTCCATAAATATCATATTTGTACTTTCTACACTGATCTAAATGATATAAATGCCACTCAGTTACAGGATATGTCACGATATACATACACATTGCTTCCGCAAAAAGATTTCGAAGGCATACGCCATTATGCGTTGCGGACATTGAATTCATCGTGGGCTGCACAAATTGGGTATTGCAATGCTGCTTCTGCGACAGCCTCCAGACATCAAAAGCCGTCGCATCGAACATGCACCTTCGTATCGAGCAACGAAGCTGACGCCGATGGTACTGAACGAACGCAATGAGATTCGCTTCCCGTCTCCGAAAAAGCTTTTCGATCACGAAGACGAAGTTACCACCATCGACAACGGGGCGTTTCCTTGGATTTCGTTTCCATTGTCATCGCCCATTCGCTTCTGGTCCTTCCTCCGGTACCACCGTCTCTTTGTCGCCTTGTAAGCTTCAGAGAAGATGATGAAGAAAACAATGTCGATCGCGATGATACCCCACTGCCAATCGAACGTGGTGTGCGAGAACACAATAGCAGACACATTTCCGAGGTAAGCTGTCGGGATGACCAAGACGACGCCCAAGACAGCCGACAGCCAAAGGTACTTGTTCTGCGCCTGACGAAGGAAGGCCGAAAATCGAAGGTGACGGCAGTTGAACCCGTGAACGAGGAGGAGAAGGCTTAGGGAGTAGAATGCGACGGCTCTTCCTGCAAAAATGGGCTGGCATCCCGGGTTGTTGGCAAGGTCCCTGTTGTTGCAGCTGCGGGGGATGTTTTTCAAACCCGCAACACTCGGCTCCACGGCTATCGTTACCAAAAACGAACCGAGTGACAGGAGGCCCATGACGAATCCGTAGACGAAGATGTCCAGGACGAGCTCCGGAGTCCACACTGACGCGCCCTTGGCTCGCGGTGGGACGTCCATGATGTCGGGAGACGCAAACTCCATTCCAAGAGCCAGAGCGACGGGCGAGGAGGTCAGCATGTTGACCCACAAGATCTGAATCGCGGACATGGGAAAGACGGCGTCGTTGTTCACATCGCGAACCGCAAGGCCGATAATAAGGGCGACCACTTCGGCGACGTTGCAGGAAAGGAGGTGGGAGATGATGAGCGTACTGTTTGCGAAAATACGACGGCCCTCGCGGATGGCTACGACGATGGTGTGGAAGTTATCTGTACGTGGCAAAGGAAATCGTGTGGAAGCAATATTTAGTTGGGCGTACACTCAAAGAATAGCACACACTCAATACTTCAAACCTGTCCAAAACAGATATTGCAATCTCAACTCACCATCAGTCAGTGTGATACTGGATGCCTGCTTCGTGACATCACTCCCGCCCAGACCCATCGAAACTCCGACGTCCGCACTTTTGATGGCAGGCGCATCATTGACACCGTCTCCTGACATTGCCACAGCCTTGTTCCGCCTGTGAAGGGCACGAACAAGTCTCACCTTCGTTTCTGGCGCGCAACGAGCAAGCACGCGCGGGAGCTCAGGAAGCCGGTCAATCTCAGCATCGGTCATCGAATCAAACTCAGCAGCCGTCATGATTAATCCACTCTGACGGTTCGCATCGGTAGACGAGAGAATCCCACATTCCTGCGCGATGGCTTCGGCTGTCTTGGGGTGATCTCCAGTCGCCATGTGGACGACAATACCGGCTTTTCGGCACATTGCTACGGAGGGCGCGGATTCGACACGAGGCGGATCGTACATTGCGACGAGGCCGAGGAAGATGAGGCTTTGTTCTGCTTCGAGTCTGGTCATGGAAGGGTTGACCGCGTCGGTAGAGGCAACAGTGGTACGGGAGGGGTGGTCTCGCTCCATGCGGCGGTATGCAAGGGCAAGAACGCGCATACCCTTTCCGGCGAGTTCAAGCATCTTGGCCTGAGCTTGGTCTTCGAAATCTAGAGTTGGCGAACAGTTTAGGAGGTAAGTATTCGAACATGTGGTTGAAAGGAAAGCTGCGGGGTTTTCGACTGGGTAACAAGAACACCCAAACATCACATACCTTTGGTCAAGGGCACGATTTGTCCTTCTTCGTCATAGTAGCTGTCACAACATTCAAGCACACGTTCCAGGGCACCCTTTGCGAAAACCTCAAGGACCTCCACGTTGTTGTTTGAGAGGTTGCGGTTCTTGTAGACGACGGACATGCGCTTGAGGAATGAGTCGAAGGGGTATTCGTGTGCGAAGGCATGGTCGGATTCAAGGAGGCTGCATATGATAGAGCGAACGAAGCTTTGATCAGGTTCTGGGCACATTCAACGTTGGTGAGGGAGAGCATTCTTGCAAGTCATTCAATTTCACACCGACTTGACGACATACCTTTCCTTCCGCATACCCATCTTGGCACCCAAAACTTGCAACGCGATTTCCGTCGGGTCTCCAGTTGCCTTCCATCGCTTCTCTTCCTCATCGAAGAACAATGTCGAAGTGAGGCAGAGGGAGCAAACAAGGAATGCACGATCTGTGTGAAGGTGTTTGAGTGTGACAGGTTTGGTCGGAAAACGGTGAAGAAGTGAAGGGAGCAAGTGAGTTGCATGGCCATGAGCGTACGTACGAACAAGGGAGGAAGAAGGAGGAGCAAGTAAGTAGGGTGAGAGGTAAAGAACTTACGTAAGACGGGGTCTTCGGTGACTTTCAGTGGATCGACTTTGAGGGCGGCATTAGGATTGGTGGAAACTTCATGAACGACGTCGCCTATGGGTTCAATTCCTTTGCCCGTGACAGTGAGGTTCTTGAAACCAAACCAGGCGTTTTTCACCACCCTGCAAATAGGAATGATCGGTGGATGCACATTTAGACAGGTCTGATATTGCTTCCTCCACATTCCACTGCACGTAAACATAAGCCAACCGCTGCAAAGTTGGTGAGGAAACAGACGGTTTACTTACATTTTCCCCTCCGTAAGGGTCCCGGTTTTGTCACTGCAGACATTCGTCACCTGACCGAGCGATTCCAACGCCGCCAATTTCCTGACAATTGCTTTCTGCTTGGCGATTCTCTTCACCGCAATTGCAAGGGTAACAGTAATGACGGCCGGCATTCCCTCTGGCAAAATAGCCACAGCGACACTGATAGCGTAGAGAAGGACTTCCTGGGAGACGGACCACTCGTTGGCACCGAAAACGATCACAGCAAGCACTAACGCCACGGCAACGCACAAGAACATCACGCGAGACAGAGTGCGCTGAAGCGGGGTCTTGGAGTTGGAACCTGAGTCGACAGACGATGTGGTTGCGTCGACGAGTTGTCTATCGCCGTCATCAGAACTTTTGCGAACAGAATCGTCCGCCCCCGCGTTGTTGTTGGCTGCGTGACGTTTTTGCCGCCTGAGAAGCCGAGCCATGAATCGTTTGCCGACTTGTTTCTGTCTCCGCGCGAGTTCACGGAATCGTTGAGCGGGAGTCTTGGATCCAAGGGTCGTGTCAGAAACGGCGGAGGCGATCTTGCCCACTTCAGTCTTGAGGCCTGTAGCGACGCAGATGCCAATGCCACGACCTTTGGAGACGAGGGTACTGCTATAGACGAGATTCTTGCGGTCGCCGAGTGGAATAAGAGATGCTGCGGTACGGCTATTGGTGGGTTGAGATTGGTCGGATGCCGGAAGGGGAGTAGATTCTGGGTTGGAAAGGATTGGGCCGGTTACTTTTGCGACGGGGATGGATTCGCCGGTTAAGAGGGCTTCGTCGGTTTCTAGGTTGACGGCTTCAATAAGGCGCAGATCGGCGGGGACGATGTCCTGATGAGTTCCATCCGCGATGAATAGTGAATAGGAGAAGCAGTCATACAACAAGGGAAAGCGAAGCAATGATACCGTGAGCAACCAACCGGAAAAACGAAGAGAACTACAAGGGAAAAAGAAACATTTACACCATTTACTAACCCCTTCTTCAAGGGCGATGAGATCCCCTGGAACGACTTCGCGACTCTGGACGATCTTGATTTCTCTGTTGCGGATAGCCCGCGCCGTTGGTGAGGCCATTTTTCGAAGTGCGTCCATGGTCTTCTCGGAACGATATTCTTGGTAAAATCCGACGAGGGTATTGGTCGCGATGACCAGGGCAAGAATGACCGTCTTGGGCTGTTGAAAATGCAGGAAACAAACGAGAAGAAGGTGGAGTCAGTAACGATGGATCACGAAAATATCTTCGGCAATGATGGGACGAAACTGAGAACTGACCCAATCTTGAACAACGACACCCAAGATGAGGGCAGCCGCCAAGACACCGTTCATGGCGTTGAAGAGGTTTGCCATCAACACCTGGAGTACCGAGGGTCCGGAGGAACCACTCAGTTCGTTGGGGCCGTGTTCCTTGAGGCGGTTGGCGGCTTCTGAATCGAGGAGGCCTTTTTGGATATCTAATGAATGGGAATTGGCAGAAAAGAAGGCGAAGAAACAGTTTCAGAACTACGGGTTCCCAGGTATGCAGGAAGAAGAAACGAAAGCATGCACAACCGCTCGTAGTCGTACCAGTATGAAAGAATCGTGCCACTTCCTCTACAGTCAGGGCATGCCAGTCCTGGACCATATTAATCGTGACCGCGTTTTCGTTCGGCACATTCACGTGGGAAACTTGCATGGGGTGGTCGCCGCCCAGGGCGCCGGCCTTTGTCTTTTCGGGAGAGACCATTGCTTGAGGACTTAGGATGAGATGTTGGGTATGTTCGAGGTCGTGGTTGTATCAGATACCGTGGCGGATAAGTCCAGCGAGAACAGAGGCGGCAAGATGAGGCTCTCGAACGAGAAGGTACTGCTCTGTTTGTTGACGTTTTTCCGCCGTTTTTCACCCCCCTTATGTATTCTGAGCGAAAAGTCACGTGACATTCCTTTTGGGGGTTTTTTTTTTCTCACGTCATGAGCGATCGAACCCAAGAAGCTAAAAACCTTCGTTGTACAGCCACAATGCAAAAGTGACTTGCTTACCTGATCGGGGGAAAACACAGAAACTTTATTTCCAGTTATTGAACTAACTTTTAGAGTTTGCATGACAAGGTTCTTAGGTTTGCGATGACGTTTGGGGGTGAGAAGGTGGGGTAGTCGTCTGGGTGGTCGTCTGATAAGAGAAAACTGGTGAGAGAAGCATTGGGAAGTGTTTTGGATGGTGGCAGAGCATTTGGATTTCTTTCAGAGATTCCTCAGGCAAAACACACTGTCACTTGACTGTCACTCAACAACGACTCGGAGTGGAATCCCGACATAACATTGGGCTCAGGAAAGTTTCAAAGTTTTTCAGTTGCATCGATGTGGATTTGTTGCCGCTTTCGCAAATCAGTTGCGGACTTTCTTCGAACTCCTTTCAAGCAATCATCATATCATAGGCATTCGCAAAGCCAGATAACGACCAGGTGCGTCGGCAAGAAGTTTTTACAAAAAACGCTGGCCCAAGGTTCCATGATCGAATGCTATTACATAGTGAACCAGCTTGTGTACATCTTTGTTAGCATTTGGTAATAAAAAACAAATGGCCCAGCCTTTTTGCCTGCAACAACCACTTGCCCACGTGTATGCACATCTCTACTACTCAAATGTAAAGTCAAACATTGTGGATATCAGGAATAGGCAGAGAATCAGGATGTACATTCCGACCCTTTGCGACAGCTTCGTGGTAGGCGTCCGCGGCTTGTGAGAGTTTCGACGCTAGACCCCTTTTTTTTGATTAGATCACATGCATATGTCAACTTGAATTAGATAGAGTTTTCCAGGTCGGAGTTTGAAACCACCCACGCTAGCACTCCAGATCTGCCAAAATGAAAACCATAAACCGAACCTGACGTCTTGCCCCACTTGATGCCTAAGATGCTTATGCCTGGCCGCCTCTGATCGCAACAAGTGTAACAACTTGAGCTCCCTCTCCCCCTCGTCAATCGCGCTCGCCATGATATCTGACGGAGAGTTGCAAGTGGGTTGGGTTGGCTCCACCGGCACCACTATGCTTCCCCCAACCTCCGCTGGTGAACGGTCCGAGCGGTCCGGTTCCAACCCCAAAGCTACCCCCAACGAACTCGACAACGGCGGTGTCGTTAACACCGGCACGCCTTGAAGTTGCAACCTATCCACTTCCTTGACCCAACTAGCCACGTCTTCCCAACCTCCCTGCAGACCGCGATCCCGGGCGACGGCTGTACACATGTGTCGGAAGGCGGATTGGGATTTGGCGGCGGCTGAATTGCGGGGGATGATCATGTGGGAGGGACGGAGGGGATCCGGGACTGCTTCTTTCTTTGCTCGCGACACCCGCCGACGACCAAGGGAAAGCGAAAAGAGCGTGCAAGTGAGTCATAGCGTATCGAAGCAATCGTTCCGTTTCTGTACAGTTGGATAAGATGGTCACCGTGCCATACCTTGATCCGCCCCTCCGCGTCATGCTTGAGTGCGAAAAGGACAACCACCTCGAATTCGGTCAAAGGGAGGAGACCCTCCGGAGCTTTGACGACTTCCGACGTAGTATTTGGGAGGGGGGCTCGGATTAGACCTCTTGACTGTTCCGCTCCGTACCCGGTGAGGACGCGGTTTGAATCGCGAGGATTTTCCGTGTCTTTCGTCGCGGTATGCGGCGGCGCGGGGTAAGACTCTGGTGCCATGATCATTCGAGTTTTGTCAGAGGAGTTGAGAGATCGCAACCCCCACCATTTGATGGATTCAACCAAAAGCCAGAAAAGAAGAGTCTTGGAATGTCTCCCGCAACAAAACCGCAAAAAGCTTCTTGCGACGTACTCTTTCCTTTCAATGTATGCCAGAATAGAGTCCTACAGTTTCGCAAATGGAGATGCTCAAGGGCTCTTTATTCCTGAGCGCTGTCGCCCGCTCATCATCGACATTTGAGCCCAGTAAGGATGAATTGCAAAAAGTCCGAGAGCAACAAGAATGTGCATGTTTTCAGACTGTCCTCGTTAGTCGATTTCTGTTTAAGGTTCCGTGATCGAATAAACCAACTCATACAGCAACTCATGTACGTTTTGCTATCATTTCGTAAAGAAAACAAATGGGGCTGCTTCTGCAATGACAACCTCTACCTACGCCTATACACGTCTCTTCAGCTCAAGTCAAACATTGTGGATTTCAGGAATAGGCAAAGAAGCAGGATCTAGATTCCGACCTATAGCGACAGCTTCTCGACAGTCTTCGGCGGCTTGAGCGATTTCCGACGCTACGGAGGACACTTTGTCCCTGTTTTGATCGAAACACATGTCAGTTAGGATCAGACTCGCGTCCGTCCGGTTTTGAAACCACGCCAGCACTCTGCTACAATAAAAACCAAAAACGAACCTCGCATCTTGGCCCACTTGATGCTTCAACTGCTCAAGCATGGCCGCCTCCGATCTCAACAAGCACAACAACTTCAGTTCCATTTCACCCTCATCCCTCGCGCTCGCCATGATATCCGAGGGGATTTTCTGCGAATTTGGGTAGGCGTGGGCACCATTGGTATGTCAACAACTAGCTCTCCAGCTTCTCCCGCGATCTCTGGTATATTAAACGGCTCCACAACGAACTCGGAAACCGTGGCGTCGTTACCACCTTCACGCGTTCTGCCTTCCCGATTCGAAATCGCCTCGGATCTATTTCCTTGACCCAGTTAAACACGTCCTCGGAACCTCCCTGCAGACCGTGATCCAGAGCGATGGCTTTACACATGCAATCGAAGGCGTTGATGCTTTTGATCAGGCTGTGGATGAAAGAATCCGAGGGGCCGGGGAAGGGTAGGTTGTTCTCGCTCACAACACCCGTCGGGAAGTGAAAATGAAATGGGTGTGTGAGTGACTCGGAAGCATACTACTAGCGTATTGTAAGTTGAATGTACAGTTGGATCAAGATTGTGATGTACCTGGGCCCGTGTCATTCCGTCCTGTTTGAGTGCGAAAAGGGCAACCACCTCGAATTCTGTCAGTGGGAATAAGCCCTCCGGAGCTTTGACGACTTCCGACGCAGTGTTTGGGACGGCGGCTTGACCACTTTTGACCGATTGTTCCGCTCTGTGTTGAGATTGTGGTGTTTGGCTTCCACCACCACCACCGTGACTTGCATCGGGTGTGTCATGGGTTGCGGTATGCGGCGGCGCGGGATGAGACGTCGACCCTGGTTGCCATGATGGTTCCAGCTTGACTGAGAAGACTCGCAAATCCCACGGCCACTATGGTGGCAAGACAGGAGTATTGGAATGTCTTCCACAGAAGAACCCGCAAGAAGCTTCTTGGTTGTGACGCAATTCTTTCGATCCAGGCCAGACAAGATGCCGAACATTCCTGATTCCTGAATTCCTGAGTGCTCGTCGCCCGTTGATGATTTCGTCATCATTTGATATAGTAAAGGATTGATAGAGGCCATCCCTCGCTTTCGCAGTGCTCGTTTTGGGTTGGGGTAGGATGAGAACAGAACACCCCCGCATTCACACATCAATCAGAAACTAATGGAAGCGGTGGGTGCGCACTCGGAGCAAGTCGAATGGGCAAGCAATGGGAAAAGCGCTCTATAATCCTATTCACATTCCCTTTCCACATCAGCAGTACCTTTGCGACTTCGCAGCCAGCGCATGCAGCGCGGCAACGTTACTTGGCAGCTTGTGATGAATTTCGGCTTGATGCAGCGGGGTATGTCCATGTCTGAAACGTGTGTGAGATGCGTGTTTTTCGTGGGTTTATTTCTGCTTTATTTCCCCTATCCCACAGCCCATCCCCCTCCATATTTTCGCATTGTCTCCCTTGCGTCTCCCTCACTCCTTTTCCTCTACCGTGCTTTAGACCGTCCTCAGACCTTCGTCGGTGAGTTGGCGCTGATGGCATGTCCCCTTTTTTTGATGGTGACCAATTGAAAACGGCCAAATTCCTCAGTTGGCGCCCTGTGTGACCCACGACCGCTAGAAACCTTGAACCTGCTGTGACCGTGGACAGCAAAGGACGACAGACGATACCATAGCGACTGCCCAATAGCGACAATGTCGACGCCGATCACACCTACCTCGCCAACCTCGCCTACCTCACCAAGGGCATCAGGCGCACGTACCATTGGCACTACGCCATTGCCTATGGAACTCTTGCCCCGCATTTTGGCTCATTTGGTTGACCTTCAGGACTCAACAAACCCAACCGAAAACGACGAGGAGGAGCTTTCTACCTTTGCGCATGAGTATGATGAATATCACGAAACGTACGAGGACGACTATGAAGAATCTAATACGCATACGGGGTCGACGGCGGAAGGAAAGGGTGTGGCAACAGCAACCGGGACACAGGCTGGGTCCTCTTCGAGTCCGTTTGCTCCCACGGGCACGCCCACCCCCCGTGCTCCGCCAAACGCTCTTGTTTCATGTCTGACCGTCAGTAGCGACTTCTTCCTCGCCGCCTGCCCCCTCCTCTACCGGAGTCTCAGATTCTCCAAGGCCTCCAACCGCCGTCTTCAGAAACTCGTCGACACTCTAACGCTCACGGACGCAAACTACGAAAGACATATTCGAGAGCTTCATTTTCAGCATATGACGGTGGATGCACCCGAAAGGACGCGGTACCAGAGCTGGGAGCTTGTGAGGGAGGTTATTGCGAGGGCTGCGCCGTATTTGGAGGGGTTGACTTTGGGGGCTATTGATGATGCCTTTTTGTTGGACTCGCCTCCGCAAATGGTTCCGGTGTCTCCTATTGCTGGTGGGTTGGGGCCAGCTGGAATGTATGGGGCTCACGGTGAAGCAGGAGGGATGGATAGCGGGTTTGGGAGTCGAGAGAATCTGGCGGAGTCTGGAGCTATGGTGGGGGCCGCTGTCAATCGGAACCTTCAGACTTGGTTCCCACCAACACTTGCGTTTCCACACTTGAAACGTCTGGCCGTCACGCGGGGTTGCCGCAAGTTTTCCACAAAGTTCATCATCGACCTTCTTCGACGTTGTCCGAAAGGTTCTCTTCAGGCTATCAGCCTTCCGAGATGTCTTTCCTCGTTGGACGGGACTGGGTGGTGGCTTCTTGGTGAACGCGGCGGTAACGCTCTAGAAGTCTTGGAAATCAGCGCCGCATACGACTCAACATGGGACCACGAGGTGATGGAGTTTGGGTTGGAACAGCTTGGTCGAATGTGCCCCAATCTCCGTAAATTGGACGTTTCCCATCACGTCGATCAAATCTCGCCAGAGTTGCTTGGAAAACTGTTGGATACTCTCCCTTCTTTGGAGTCACTACATCTCAGAGACTGTGGCATCCGGGATCCGCACATTATGGCGATTGTTGAGAAGAATCCGACGAAACTTCGGGATTTGGGTCTCAGCAGTACCGCCGAAACTTACATCGTCGATAAGGACCTTGTTTCACCCGTCACTTCAACTGCACCGTCGTCCTCGTGGTTCCCATGGAGGAGAAAGAGCGTGGTCGCATCAGTACAAGCTAGTATCGGGGATAACCGTCACGCACTACCTTACTCGTCGCCAAATGGCAACTTCTCAGCCGCGTACAATATCCTCACAGATCGCATGTGCCGCACCCTTCTGGACAAAGTCTTCGCGGGGAAAGGGGCGAGAGTGGAAATGCCTCGACGGCTAATCAATGTCGGGACAGGGACGCTCGAACCTACTGGAGTGTGGGCGGCGGCACTCCCCACGGCCAAACTGATCATGGATGGGGATGAAGATGACATCAAGGCAATCGATACGGCAGCAACGAAAAAGGGGAAGCCTAAGCTGTTGACGGAGGCGGGACGGATTGTTCGGCATTCTACAGATGTTACTTTCTCTTATTTGAACATTCGGGTGGTGGTGCCTGCAGCAAGGTCGATGTAGGAGAGGGTTTGGGAGAGGGATTCTTTGTCCAATGTTTCTTGGGTCGAAGTGCAAGGGTGATTTGGGGAATTAAAGTTGAGAGCTTCTTTGTGAGGGGGATTTCAGGGTATTGGATGTAAACCAGAGATTAGCAAACAGGGATCACTAATCCCTGACTAGTACATATACGTAAAGCGAAACAAAAACATAAGAAAATTGCTATTTATTTCCGTACTGAAATATTGGTGTGATTTGTTTTTCCCCAGAAATTGCATCTGGTTCTCTATGGTTATTTTTGGCATCACAATTCGTTGCAAAAGGCAGCGGTGAGGCGTTGTGTCGGAATCCATTCCTGGGAACAAGCCGCAGAGTCACACACACCGCAAATCACAGACTGCCAACACCTTGTGAACGTCCCTGTCCTCCTTTCTGCCACCGTCACCCCCACCCCCTCCTTTCTCCGCGGCCCGTCCGCGTTCCAGGCTTCGTAAGTCGTCAAGCTATCTGCAAGATACGAACAACTCGTCCTCCCTCCTGTTGACCGCCGTCGACAACGATGAAGACAGCCTCCTTACTCCTGTTGTTGCTGGGTTTGGGTGGGAGCAATGCCAAGTGGATACCTTCCTACACATCCTTAACCGATCCCTCCGCTGCCGCTCGACTCGGAAAACGCTCATACTCCCTCGTTCCCCCTAATGACCACGCAAACTACCACTACTTCGCCATCCAACTCGATACTTCCTCCGCTTTTCACCCTGGCAAGTCTCTCACGACCGATGAACTCGACGACCAGGCTGAAGGTCTCGCCGGTTCCTTGGGATATGATTTGTTGGGTCGGGTCGGTGAGCTCGACAACTTTTATCTCTTCGCTAAACGGAAGGTGTTAAATAAGCGGTCGGAAAATGGTGTTGTATATGATGAGGAGCACCACCGGACAAGGCATGTGAAGAGGTTGCTGGACTCTTCTTCGGTTGTGGTCGATGTCATCCCACAGACCCCTTCACGGAGACTTGTGAAAAGGGTGCCTCTACCCGAAGTGGAGGGGTTGACACAACCCCCTGAACAACGGGCTCCGTCGCCTGGAGCCCCCTCTCGTCTCGCCGACCTCCTCGAACACCTCGGTATTATCGATCCGGGATTCAACAAGCAGTGGCACCTGCACAACCCAGAGCAAGTTGGCAACGACCTCAACATCACCGAAGTCTGGCACCAAGGCATCACCGGCAAGAACGTAACAATCTGTTTCATCGACGACGGTCTTGACTATTCCCACCCTGACCTCAAAGCCGCGTTCTACGAAGAGGGCTCATACGACTTCAACGATCACGTGAAGCTCCCGACACCGCGTCTTTCGGATGATAGGCACGGGACTCGGTGCGCTGGGGAGGTTGCTGCTGCGAGAAACAACTATTGTGGTGTGGGTATTGCTTGGGATTCTCGGGTCTCCGGGATTCGTATTTTGTCGGGGGATTTGACGGAGGTGGATGAGGCCGCTGCTATCAACTACGACTACCAGCATAACCATATTTATTCGTGCAGTTGGGGACCTTCGGACAATGGGCAGGCTATGGATGCACCCCCGAAGATTGTGGCTGAAGCTTTTAAGAATGGGATTATCAAGGGGCGTGGAGGTCTTGGCTCGCTGTTTGTCTTTGCTACTGGGAACGGCGGGTACTCCTTCGACAACTGGTAAGATTTATCCCTCTTCTATTGACAATATTATGGCTGACTTTGTTTTGTATGGCCTCGAAAACCCCACATCACTCTTAACTCACAAATC
The DNA here is from genome assembly GCA_027596845.1 of Quaeritorhiza haematococci. Taxonomy (NCBI): domain Eukaryota; kingdom Fungi; phylum Chytridiomycota; class Chytridiomycetes; family Quaeritorhizaceae; genus Quaeritorhiza; species Quaeritorhiza haematococci. Next base: position 1,121 of record JADGJF010000426.1, on the reverse strand, counting down.
CATGGAACCTGTCTCCAACAGCAACTTCGATGGATACACCAATAGCATTTACACCATCACTGTGGGTGCCATTGACAAAACAAACTCCCACCCGGGCTACTCGGAAGCTTGCTCAGCGCAAATGGTCGTAACCTACAGCAGCGGTATCGGAGGCGGTATCTACACCTCCGACTGGGCTTTGGGTGACCACGGTCCCCTGTGCACAGACGGGCACCGAGGCACCTCAGCCGCCGCACCCCTCGCCTCCGGCATCTACGCCCTCGTCATGTCCATCCGCCCCGAATTCACCTGGAGAGATTTCCAACACGTCTCCGTCAAAGCCGCCCTCCCCATCACTCTCGACGACCCCGACTGGAAAGAAGTCGCCAAAGGTCGCCTCTATAACCACAAATTCGGCTTCGGCAAACTCGACGCATACCGTATCATCGAAGCATCCAAATCGCACAAACTCGTCCGCACGCAAACCAAGGTCGTGTCCCCTGATGTGATTGTTGAGAAAGAGATCCCGCATGGGCCTGAGGGGATTACTAGCATTGTGACTGTTGAGGATGAGGATTTACGGAAGGCGAATATGAGTCGGCTTGAGCATATTACGGTGACGATTACGATCGATCATGACCGTCGTGGGGATGTGGAGGTTCAGATTGTTTCGCCGCATGGGTATGTTTCCAAGTTGGGGACTCGTCGTGACTATGATACGGCTAAGTCGGGGTACAGGAACTGGACGTTTATGTCCGTAAAACATTGGGACGAGGATCCTCGTGGAAACTGGACTCTTACTGTGAGGGATAATGCCAACCCGAACGCTAAGGGGACGCTCAACTACTGGTTCTTGACTCTGTGGGGTGAGTCTGGTTTTGGATTGAACTCAACAGATGAGGTTCCGTCTTCGTCATCGAACTCGACAGAGGGACCACAAGCATCCGCCTCCGTCACAACTACCGTCTCTACAACAGAAGCAGCCAAGACAACGGAAGCGGCCACGACTGTACCCTCCACCGAACTCTCACCAACCCCCACATCCACCACTACTTCCGAACCTTCCTCCACACCCACATCCTCTAAAGACATCGTCCACCACACCGTCATGACCCACGCCCCCCAACACCCCCAATCAACCC
>JADGJF010000425.1:0-20582 GCA_027596845.1 Quaeritorhiza haematococci | reverse complement strand
GCGTTACAATTTCGCGTATTCTCAAGCTTGCATATCGTTGCCTCCCCTAAAAACAGCAAGGTGTGGCCGCCCTGGCAGTCGGTCTTGGCCAAAATACGACACTCCGTGAACTTATTCTGAGGGAAAATAGGATTGATTCGAGTGGGCTGTGGGCTTTGGCAGACGCCTTGGTGAGTGTTTTGTTGTCTTTCTTTTGTAGTATCTTTTTGCAGTATCTGTCGAAGTAGATGTCCGTTGTGGCTATTGGGTGTGCATATCGTTGCAGGCCTTCTCAAGCTCAACTCTTCTGCTTCTTCCCACTTTTCCCGTCTTTCCCTTTCCCCTGGTTCACCTCCTGCTTGGCTTCCGGTGGAATATTGCAGAGACTGAATTCAACCTTGCAAAGCTTGGATTTGAGCGGGAATCCGGTATGCGGGGAGAACGTTGAAGGGGTAAGTGTGTGGATTCTGATCAGGCTTACTAAACAGGCACTTTCGAAGGGGAATACCTATTCTCCTTATGGTTTCGTGCTTCTTGACCATCGACCTCGCAATCCTGGCCTCTCTTCTCTTCAGAATTCTGACTGAATGCTCTTTTATTCGACACATATCCGTTGATTGAAAAAACTCCCAACGATAATAAGATCATGGCTCTGAAAGACGCACTTGCTGTCAACAAAGGTTTGGCGCGACTGTTGTTGACGAATTCCAATATGAGGTCTGAAGGTAGGTTTTCGGTTTGTTCCGAAAAGAAGAAAAGAAAGGAAGAAGTGGTTGGAGGAGACAATGAAACGGATTCCGCTTGGACGTGTTCTTTGTTGGGTTGCATCGCACTCCCATTCCATAAGGTCCATGATTGCTTATTGGGTCTATGCCTATCCACCCCTCTATATATATAAGGCGCGATTGCCCTTGCAGAGTCTCTTCCACTCGCCCAGCAACTCGAACGCCTTGACCTTACACACAACCCCCTGGATATTGCTGGGGTCATGGCCCTCTCGGTGTCGATGCGGATGAATCAGAGTATAACAGAGCTCGAGATCGCCCCACTACTTTTGCGGGTCGGTCCGGATGGCGTGTTACTGGTAAGCTTATGTTCCAATTCTTGAATATGCGACAGACGTTGGTCGCTTTTTGGCGTGCGTATACTGAATCCGATGTCTTGTTCATGAATAGGATGAAGATCCCGAACTTGCACGATTGCTCAACGACATCACCATATACTGTCAACGGAATTCCGAAATCAAAAAAGCGCGACTACTCAATGCTTCAGCAGAATCACCGGGATCACTCTCTGCTGGTGCTCAACAAGAACAACCTCCACGCCAACCACCATCATCCCTTGCCCCTTCTTCCACAGCAATGCAGCAGCCACCACAACAACAGCAACAACATCACCACCACCATCATCATCATCGGCATCATCGACGGGCGTCACCTGCAGAAACTAAGCAATCGCAGAATGAGTTGGCTTCGGCGGCTGCGGAGACGGCGACGGTGCTGGATCAGATGTTGGGGGAGAGGCAGAGTACGGGTGCGAGGGGTTTGACGAGGAGTAATTCGCAGGAGGATTTGATTCAGGTGAGCTTCAAATGAGAGCGAGGAGAAACGCTTCGTTGATTTTCCGAACCAGTTAGGGGAAATCCATCCCATTTCATCCTCATATTGACGCGACTTCGTTTCCTCAACTTCCCCCTTCTCAAACACCAGCAACTCTATATAGAGTCCAAAGAATATCAAAAACGAATCCAACACGCGATTTCTGAAAATATCGCTGGTGCCGATGAGGAACTCCTTGCACGGTTACTGGCTCTGAATGACCAGCTGGAGGTTACGATTCAATCATATGAGAGCCAGGAGCGCGCCGCCGGTGCCGATGATATGGAAGCACAACAAGTACAAGTCGAAGAAGAGTCGTCACCTCCACCGCCACCGCCTAAACCCAATACTCTTTTGAACCAACCTTCCAAATCCGCACCCGTTGCCCCGCTGCTGGAACTGGAATCAGCGAGTGGCGTCAGTGATGAACAGCACCGACAGGCGCGTAACATCGATCCCCTATCGCCGCCGTTGTTAGTGGAGCCACCACCACTAACACCACCTCGTCGATCTCCATCACCTCTCTTCGCAGGAACAGGGTCGCCTTCCAGCAATGATGCAGATCCGATGGGTCCTTTTGTCACCGCTCCCGTAAAAGGTGTCGATGGTCACCTCAAGACACCAATTTCTTCTCAACAACAACAACAACACACTCACTCCCAATCAAACGACAATCCACTCACCTCGCCGGAAGCGCTCTCCAGATCCGAAAGCGACAGCGACCTGAGTTTTGCAAGCAATTTGGATGAACTAGATGCACAGTTGGATCGGATTATTGGGCCTGGTGCACGGGGGCCTGCGGGTGGATTTGGCGGGGGTAGTAGGAGTCGGATGAGTTCGGGGGGAAGTTGGAGAGTGTTCGGTAGTAATACTGGGGGTGGTGAGTGGGGTACTGTTGCAAAAGGGGCTGGAGCAACAGGAGGAGCAGGAGCAGCAGGAGGGAAGACTGGCGGTGAATTGAAGGCAGCTGTTGTTGATGAAGGAGATGAGGAGGCGGATTTGAGCAGTATGAAAACGGACGAGTTGAAGTTGGATGCCGACGAGCTGGTGAGGTGATGAAGGTGTGCTTCAGAGAGACAGAGTCGTGCAAGCGGTTTCTGTGGGAAGGGATAAACAGGGGGGTTTTATGTCCATGTTGTCCCCTGTGCTAATTCGAACCTACTTGTCCGCCTGTTCCATCCATAATGTTCCTGCGGTCGTTATGGGCACGAATCGCATCTCAGACAAAACAAACGGACGATCTACTCAAGTAGGACAGCAGGCCACGATGAAGAAAACCGAAAGAACCCGACTGAGAGCAAGAAGTCGGTGGAGATGAACGAGAGAGAGCTGAGGAGCGCCGTGCATGTGGAAGAACATTTGCATGACGAGATGCGAGCTTTGTGAGAAGCAAAGCCGGCGCAAGTGATCCGCAGGGACGGATTCGAGAGGGGATACCTGGGGGATACCCAAACTTTTCCTTGTTCGCCTACTCTGTAAAACACGTCTAAATACCCCTCCATACCGTTGAGTGCTTGCTTTTTCTTTCCATATACCCATAATCTGTACATGTACTCGATTTTTCATTTTCGTCTGAGTGCATTCATCGCGTTCAAGCTTCACACTGTAACCGTTCTTCGATAAAATAAGGAACAGAAGAAGGCGGGGAGGGGCCGATAGGAGCAACCAATTTCGAGGTGCACTTTCAACACGGAGTTGATCACGGATGAACGAAGGTTCGAAATATGCTTCACGAGTCACGACCGATTCTGCCAAGGCTAGATCCGCTAGGATTCTTTTGCAGTTTAATTTTACTTTGATGACCTCTCCCTCTCTCTCCGAATCCCAAGTTGACCCAAAACCCAACGGATGGTGTGACTTGTCACAGTCAGAGTTGAGAGTCTTTTTTGCTTCGGGGAACTCTTCAAGTGTGTACCTTTTTACGCGGGTGACAATCAAGCGCTCTGCCGCCAGCTTTACCACGGCTTTTAATACTGGTTAGTATCCAAATGACTGCAGGCTTTCCTCAAGAAATACCACTGTCTCCACATGTTAATTTTGTTTCATGTTTCAGACTGACGATGACAGAGAACAACAGTCCCGAACAACCCTGCCTTTCTTGCCGAGTTTGGTATACAGACTTCAAGTCCATTCGTTGGAAGTTGCCGTCCGAGACCGATATACTTCCAATAGGAAGATGCGTACACAGCCCGACTTTCACCATGGGATGTGGATCGTTTGAATTAATAGCTGGTCGTGAAGAAGGGAACACTTTCGGCGTGTTTCTGCTAACAAAACACGAACTGATTATCCAACATGAGAACCCCCCCGAGCGACCGGTCGTGCTCACTGTGCGAGGCTTTTCTGCTTTCGGTGTGCCGAAGACTTATGCCAAATTCAGGGGTGAAAGGATGCTACCCATGCCCTGGGTACAAGGGAACCCTGCTGTTTGTGCTTGGGATGACCGTCCGGCGATGTTGGAAGTTCACATTTTGATCAAGAACGGCCGGAGCTGCAAAGTTTCTCTTTCGTCGAAACTCTGTTGCACGAACCCTCTTTTCCATAGTGATCAGTTGACGGATGTGATCCTCGGAGCAAGCGATCGATCTTGGTGTTTTCTGGCCCACAAAGCAATTCTTGCCATGCGCAGTCAATATTTTCGGAACCTATTTCGAACTGGCATGGCGGAGGGTCAACCAAGGGCGGATGGGAAAGTAACTGTGATGCTGGATCCGGACGTTGACGAGGAAACCTTTCGCCTGTTCATCGAATATCTTTACAATGGTTACTTAAAAGCAGATTCGGAGGAGGGAGTGGAAAAAGTGAAGGTTTGTTCGGTTGTTTTTCTGCAAATTGGTCCTTTGTTAGAAATGATGGGTATCTGAGCTAATGATTTCTAACCTAATGAAGGGTGGTCTCGTCGGTATCGATCTGAAGCAAGACCCATACATCTCCAGTTCAAAGAGCGGCACAGAACACAGCGACAACCACGATATTCCTAAACGCGATGACGAAGATTCTGAGCAAGAAGTCCGTCTGCCAGTGCATAAATGCCCAATCAACTCGAAGAACTGTTGGGCGATGACGACCTTCTCTCGTTTATTCAAGCTTCCAATAATGACCTCAATGCGCCTCGCGTATCTCGCCGATCGGTACTCCCTCACATCACTCACTGAGTTGCTGGTCAATGTGGTTCACATCAAAGGGGTGGCTCTTTGTTCATCACCTGAAGTACCGAAGCTCGTGATCGAAAATATTTTGATTTTGGCTCACAAGCTGAAGCTGGAAGTACTACTGGAGGCATGGATCCTAATCCTTGCTCAGATGGAATATTGGTATTCTGAGCAGAACTCTTTGACGGGTAATATAGTGGTCGGGCTTGTGGAAAGGGGAGAGAAGGAACTGGCGACGTGCATTTGCAATCGGATGTTGAAGGCACCTGATTCACCAATTTTTTTAGCTTTTTAGAGGTTTAGAGGGTCCCCGTTTGCCATCCGCTGGTAGTGTCATAGAGTTTTTCGTTCTGAAGCACACCTTAGATTTGTATGTAGCAAAATATAAGCCAGAAGACAAGCGACGAGCGGATATCGTGTCTATTCTCCTGGAGGAGTGCGCCAACTTGAATGTTGACCCGTGGAAACTTCATCTGATGCGGAGTTTGAATACAGTCACACAAACATATTCAAAGACCCTTTGAAACCCAATGGCGCTTTTGGCCCCAACGTACATTTCACGGCCGATATTTCAATCTCTGTAATGTAGTGGTAAATATCTGGGTAAATATACATCCTTGCATACGACTGTTTACTAGATTGGCGTTCAAAAGCAATTTCGCTTTGTCTTCCTTCTGTCTATTTGTCCCAACTCTCTGCAGTTCTCCTGACGGTCGGGTTCGCGAGTTGTTTTCCAACTAAAATGTCGTTGAAGAAAAACGCAACACAAGAATGATCCCTTTCCGTTCGGGATACTTTCACAACGACTTCAGCTTATATATCCCCCACTACCCGGTGTGGCAACATGTTGGTTGGCAGAGTCCCCTCATCCTCGCTGATCCATTACCTTTTGCCGATTATAAACCGTCAAGGAAAAGTCCACTAACTTTCAATAGACTTTACAGATGTTGCTTTGCGCGGTTTCCAATGCGCCATTCGTGCTGAAGTTTGAAACAACCAAAACGTTCCATGTAACGGCAGGACAGTAAGGCAAAATGCGAGTTTCAAACTTCAGAAACCACAGAATTCAACGTCACGATACGCAAATGGGGTGAGGTTATACAAATCAATGCGTCAGCCGGGAGTCGAACCCGGGCCTCATGCTTGGAAGGCAGGAATTCTACCGCTATACTACTGACGCTTGTTAATATCTTGTAAACATTTGTAAATATTTAACATACATTACTTTCAATGGAGACTATTGTCATCGCTGTTTTGATGTTTTATTTTTTGATGCGTCCACTTCCAGTTACATACCCCAGGGTTTCACCCGGTTTGGCAAAAAAGATTATACTATTCAAGGAAGAGGCGGAATACGACAGAGAAAGCCAGAGAGAAAGCAAAGAAACAGAGGCCCAAATTGGGTTCAGGTGAGGACAATGAACTCAAAAACGTAAACACCCTTGTTATCAGGGGAGAATACAAACAAAAAAGATGGGGACATCGGGAATGAGACATGTCAGAAAGGAAAATGAAATTAATAGAGGGGGGTTACAGTGTTCTTCTTCGGTAGGTAGTTTCATATCAAAACAGGAAAAATGTAAACAAAAGAAAATAGTCCGACCGCCCCCTCAAACCAACCCCCAAACCGCGGTTCAACGCCGGCCCTTTCCCTGCACACATCTCATCCCCAACATGCGCCATATGTTTTCGCGTACGTCCCCCCCGGAACTCCGAAAATTAAATATCGAGACAATAGCTGAGGTCATCATTACTTGGGAGATAGGTTCCGCTAGCGTCCTTCAACGCATACCTCAGCACTCTTTCTATCACAATGTTTCTCCTAACCCTCGTTTCTCCATTGCCCCCATCACGTGCCCTGACCACCTTCCCTTCCAAGATCGTTTTCCAACGCACACGAAGGTGTCTCCGAACACGACGGTTCTTCCTCCTATGAGAGCAGGTATTTTGAGAAGAAACCGTTTTGTAGCTTGGTCAAATCCGTGGCAGATCATGCCTGAAATCAATCCAGAACCGGCTGCGTCCTTGGAGCTTGCGACATGCCCTCAACGGCAAGAGCCGCTGGCTTTTCTTTTACTGTGGGACGGGTTAAGGAAGAGATCGTAAGCTCAGGAGTCCTTCGAAAGCGCGTCGCAAACAAAGACGCAAAACACACGAGAGTATAGATGCTAATTGACTTACATAGTTGCGGCAAACCTCGATGGAAATCCCACATGCACCAAACTCCATTCAAAAATGTTGCAATATTGAGCAATATTTGAATGACGGCGAAGGTACTCAGCCAAATGATCGAGATTTGGAATTGTGACGAGAGGTTGATGAAGACTAAGGCGACCAAGACTGACACGAAACTTGCCGCGATGATGAACAAGAATGAGGACATGACGAAGTAACTGCCTCTCCTGACCCCGAAGTATCCCAAGGTGTAGTACAGGAGAAACACGACGGATAGAATGATCGAGAGCGGGAGGACCAACGATTTAAATACGGAGGATCCGGAGGCTGTTGGATTCAAGATATCGCTAGGAATCGTGCTGTTCGAGCCATTGGTTGGTGTTGGTTCGGGTGTAGGCGAATTAAGGTTTTGCTGACGAGTGGTGTAAAAGATCGCACCAACCATCTGAGCAACAATGCCGATCGAGAAGTATATGTTGAGTTTGAGGAGCAGGATGAATGTGTGATATCGTTGGAGCATCCCTGTTATTTGAATAACAAAGCAAGTCAATATCTGGCGGCAACCAATTATGCGGGACTGATTGCCCACGGAAGATCATCAGTATAGAACTTACGTTTAGTCCGCAGTCCAGCGCCATGCGTTTCCCAGATTGCCCATCCATATGCGACATAGACGCGTTGAGCTACGAAGAAGCCGAGAAGTACAAAGAGGAGCATCGCACCGATGTTGACATACAGCACGGGGCGTGTACTGTCCATATAGTGTCTGCTGATCTCGGTGACGTTTGCAGCTTCTAGGAGCGTTGGACAATCTATCGCATTTCTCGATGAGAGGCACGATTCGACACGATCGACTTGACGAACTTGGACTATCGAGTAGAAGAAGGAACAGAGGTTGAAAACCGCTACGGCGACGACCTGCATCGTATTTTTGGATCGGAACTATTGATGCGGCAAACAAGTAAGTCAAACTGTGTGGGTCACAGCAAAAATCCTGAACAAAAGGAGGACGTCATGAACACCGTCGCCGTCAGGGAGTAGGGGTCCGGCACCCATCCTCCTACTCAATGTGTGGTGTCCTCAACGCAAGACGGGTTTTGCTCCGTCACGTTTTGGAAGTGAACATACCGCATCATAAACGAGCCAAAGTTGAAACACCTGCGCGAAGATGTACAGACCGAAGTAGACAAGAATGAACGGCTGTGACCCAGACCCGCTGGAACCCCAGGCCTGTTTTGTGAACTGGAAAATCTGCGAAAAGATGTAACTCTGACAAAAAGAGTCACCCAAACGGACACTGGTCAGCTCTGAATAGACCGTTGGGGGACAACTGAATCTCTTCACAAAGAGGGACCAAGGTGAAAAGGTGTCGGACCTACCTCTATCGCACAGATGAAGATAGCTTGAATTAGAGACAAAACAATAGCAACGCGGGCCCAGTCCAGTTTCTTTGGTGGTGGCATATTTGAAACTTATAAGTTGAGGTTGATATTGAGGCTTCAGATTAAGAGTTTGGTCGGAACCGCCCCCAACGAGTGCGAGGTGAGCGCCTTAGTTAGGCCAGATGGAGGTGTGCTGAATATGAGAAGGCGGTTATGAATGACTGGAGGAGAATCGGGCAGGTTGTTCCGCGAATTAAGTGATTTTTGATGCGTTTTCCGTTTTGTCGAGTGTTTGATGAGTGTTAGACACGGGGTGTCGACATTGACATCGTCGGAAGAAGTGTGAGCGCTCAAGAAGACCGACGGAAGAGGACCCCACCCGTTTTGCCTGTGACCTGTATTACGTGTGCCACCACAGCACAAATAATTTTTCGCACCGCACGCCGCCATTTACTGGACCACGAAGAAAATTCGAAAATTCACGACATCTATCCATGTGCAGCCTATGGCGGATTCGCGCCTTTAGTTGTCGGAGCCTGAAACAAGACTATGTAGCTCACTAGGACTGTTGACCAGACTGCTGACCACGTCCCTGACCGCGTCCCCGTCCACCCGCCCAACGCGCTGAACTGCTATAGTCAACAGACTCCTTCAGATGGGATCACATCGTGCTAGACTATCCGCTCACCCAGCACGAACTTTTCATTCTGTCGCAATTGCGTCGCAACTAAGTAATGTAGGTCTAGAAGGCGTCAGCTCGGTCAGTTTGGGGATCTCCATCTACCCACATTGCGTCCGGTCCCGCATTGTTTAGTTTGTTTTGGCACCGTCATGCGTGTCGTCACCCCCCTTTTCGCAGTTATTTTTTGATTCAACTCATATTTAAATTACTATTGTTGCTGAGGATCCAGCTAGTTTGACTGAACGGCTGCAAACTAACTTCCAGAGCTTGTATTCCCCCCGTTTTGCGAGTTCAACTACCACGTTGCTCCCCATGAGAGCAACACCAGTTTCCTCGCCTAAAAAAAGTTCTTGCTGAGCAAGCCTCAGCACCAACTCATCCAACAACTCCGTCAGATTCAGTTGTTGGGCCACGACCATCAGGTCAATAATAATGGGTTCCTCACCTTCGGAACAGATATATAAGGTTCGAATGCGCAGAATCTTGGCACAGAGTTCACTGAGAGCAGGCAGGAGATAACGATTGGAAAGATACGTGAGCTGAATGAGTGACCCCATCGGAAGCTGGTACAAGCATTTGAAGGTTGTGGAAGCATGACAGGTCTTCGACTTCGCGGGGCATTCGACTTCGGGCGGCCCTATTGATGGATTATGCGCGTTCGCCCTGGCTGTTCAGATTTTAATTGCTGTTGCCGGAAACCTCAGCATTGCCATCAACGGTCGCATTATCGCCGCCTATTACCGCGTCGTCGACCGGATCACTGACTTCCGACTTTCGAAAGGTTCCGCATGCGACGGACAAAAGCCTTAGCAAGGCGAGAATAACCATGTAGACGCCCACATCCAGACAAACGAAATGAACTGACTAAGAGAACCAACCTGATCCAAGAACCCATGGTACAAAAACCTCATGAAGATGAGAAAGATTTCCTGCTGAACGTCCTCATCCAGCTTTAGGTGTGTTTTCCCTTCTGGTCCAGCCTGACTTTCCGCCAACCCCGACGTAAACATCCCCAGAAAATAGTCACTGCGAACAACAAGAATTGCTTTGTGGGCGGGAAACGTCCAAGATCACATCAGCCAAATTCTCGCTTCCGAAAAGGGGGTTTTTAGAGCAAAGTTTCGACGATAGAGACAGCTCCCAGGTCCGCCCATTGCCGACCGTCAAAACAACCCACACCCATGCTGGTCGCCCGTCCCAAGGACACTTGTAGCATTTACAATTTATAGGACGACGCGCGTTGAATTTGACAGGCACGGGACACCTCCTAACAACGGGACGAGTCGAGTGTCCCAGCACCAGGTGTTGGAAAAGAGTCAACGGATGCCCGTTCGGCTGTTCTAACCGGTTTATTGAACTCCAAACCGACCAGAACTCGTCAGCCTCACGCACAACGAAGTAACGAAACTGGTTGCCGTCCATGCTAAACTCAGGACCTTTGAGGATTGAGTTGGCGCGTGCACTTTGTCCGCTTGGTGTGTTGGGCAGGGAATCGACTTGAGAAGGCAATGTCCATCGAACCAGTTTCCTTTCCGTACAGTGAATGCGGCAGGAGAGGCAGGCGTCGTCGGATGAGGTGTTGTGGTTTGAGGCCATTTTCACATCGCTGCAAAATACCATGGAAGATCAGTCAAAACATTCAACATGACTTGAATATGTCGCAGTTGAGCAAGCGGGAGTGTTCAGTTGCATCCATACCTCGCATAGTTCTGTGAAGGGAGAAGGAGCCTGAGAAGGAGTTCAATTAATTATTTGTATTACCTGGTATCTCACCCTTCAAAAGAGGTGGGAAGGCACCAAAAAGCCAGACGCCATTTCTCTTGTTCCAAGAATCCAACCCAAATCCTACCACCATGTCGGATGCCTTTCGTCCTCACAGACCCGATTGCGCGAAGACCTCTTTCACCATACCAGAGATCCATAGGTATTTTGAACTTTTTTGGTTGAAACTGGGAAGTTCGGGACAATGCACATTTATCCACCCAACTGAACCAAGGAGGCAGACACACCTTCAACCAACCTTTCAACCCGCAACTCGGCACCCGCATTCGCAGAATACATGAGAATACCCGCTCGAAAACTGGAAAAGAATTCTGCATGCTATTACAACAACCATTTTGGCATTAATTTGTCAACACCGATGTACGTTTCAAGAAAAGAACGCTCAGCATGCCTCAAAAGAAAGGTTCACGGGGTGAAAGTCAAACTGTCGCGCTCCGTTGCTCGTCGCATGGGGGCAACTCTCATGGGAAGGAGGTCCAGTGTCTTCATCCTCAATCTTCCAACATAAACTTCCGCCGGACACTTTTCCCGTTCGGGGATGAAATTCAAAGGCGATATCAGAAAGCCTTGTAATCACGATTGTACAGAGAGAAAACAACACCAATTCTCGATTTTCGAAGACAAATTAACAGACGCGTTACAAACGTAGCCGAAAAGTCCGTATGCTCATCGCGCTCGTGCCAATGACGCTTACATGACAAGAGTAAGTCTTGATGTCTCATCTGACTAACGATAGAAAGAACGAGAGGTTCTTGTTGATGCACTTTGATGCAATAGACCTTGCTGGCGGCGGTCAGAATCGTATTCTGCCGAGAAGGCCATAGACTTGCAAAAAAGTGAGCGCATCAACCGCCCTCTTGTTGGTTCTCGGACCACAGGCGACGATTTGGATTCATGACGTTCATTTTCCGAAACATCCTTGGTAGCACCTGTCTCTCTGTTTCCGTCACCCGCATCGCCGTCCGTCTTCTCATGATCCCCTTGTTCAACTAAAACTTCAAGCTGAGGCGTTTTCGGTGTGGAAATCAGGGAACAATCATCATCAACATCATTTTTCCCATTTGACGTAAACAGATCAACCAAAACAAAAGAAGGAAGTACGGACCTTATTCTTTTCTAAGTATCCTTTATATAAAAATTCCATTAGGATCGTGAAGGTGAGCTGGCTAACCTCGGGATCCAGCTTAACGCGTACCTTCCCGTCTGGTCCGGCTTGACTTTCCACCATTTCGGACCTGAACATTGACATGAAGTAATCACTTTGCATAGCGAGGATTGATTTTTGTGCGCTGAATGTCCAGGATCCGTCACTCGCTTCGAAGATGACGTCCGCTAGGCATTCGTTTCCGAAAAGGGGGTTCTTGAGGCAAAGTTTTGACGACAAAGCCACCTCACAGCTCACTCCATTCTCGAGGGTTATCCAGGCGAGAAGCCCTGCCGGTCGGTCCTTCCAAGTGCACTCTAAATCGGAGAGGTTCCAATCAGTCGGGCAAGAGAGGTTGATTTCACCACTGTCATAGCACCGTACTTCCGACTTTGCACCACCGCGAGAAACCCTTTTGACTTCAAACCATGACGGACGAAACTTCGAGAGAATATGAGCAAAAAAATACAATGTCTCGTCAATATGAGAAGTGAAACATCAGTTGAAGTTCATCTTAAGTGCAAAATGGCCTTCATGTAAACCCTAGTGAACCTAAGAGGAGTCTGGGGAGGTGCTTTCCAGTTGTGCAACCAACATTCGATGGTGAGGAGGTGGTTGACATTGGACAAGAGTACGAGAAACAATGGTTATGATGAGAACGACCTGGGGAGAGGGAAGAAAGGGAAAGGATGCAACGGGGTTGCTAGGATTTGCGGACAAGGGGAGGAAACATGAAATATCAAAGTGGTAGCGTGAGGGAGGTGAACCACAACTACGAAGGCGTTGGTTTTGCGGAGAGAGCGGGTGGTAGGAGATGTCACTGGTGATAGTGCGAGAGGGCGATAGCAGGCAGAGCCGCACGATCGTGGCCAGTCAAAAGGCATGTAGAGGATACCAGCAATAGCAGTAAAAGGAAATCATTACAAGATATGAACATAATGAAGAAGCTTTTTACGACACGGATCAAGGAATATTTTTGCTGTGACTGAATGTATTTTTTGCGAATAAGATCTACCTAAGGAGGGCTGCTTCTGCAAATGACTCTGTACATTCGTCCTTTCATTCGTGGTCTTCTCACACCTGCCGAGCTCTTAAGCCCCTCAATCGATTCAAAGCCCCAGCAACCTCCAAACCCCTGGGCCTCGCATAGTCCCCCGCGGGCCACCCCTTCGGATGCACAATGTCCAACCCCTTTTCATCCCACTCCCGTTCCAGTCTCTCAATCAGCTCCTTCAAACTCAAGTGTGTCCCTGCATGACCACCCACAGATGATGCCGACAAATCTCGAATGTGCTGCATGGCATCCAAGATACACCTTGACTGAGACGTATGCACAAGCTGCTCCAACCCCGAAAGGTCTACCTCGACGCCCTCAAATGTGATCACATGGGTTCGCCTTGCGGAAGATTTTCCTCCGCCTCGTGCTGGAGTGATGGATGCAGTCTCGCTGCTGTTGCCTTCCGTTGTGCTAGTAGATTCGGCTCGGAGGTTTGCTGGGCCTTCTTGGCTGAAACGTGGGATGTTTGGGACGCGTTTTGCTGTTGTGCCGTAAGGCAGTGCTAGAATTGATGTGATGGACAAAAGTTCTAGCACCATACCCCACAAGGCAAAAGACTACTCTACCCGCTTGTACACTTACTTCCATCGGACAATCCGACCGGAATTTTCAATGCGACATCTCGAGCCTGCGCCGTCACGTCCCTGTTTGGTTTTTGTTGGCGGATCACCGGGTGGTCCTTAACGTGAATCATTTTGTATGCCTTTCCGCAGAGCCTCTTCTGCCATTCTGCCCCCCTCCCCTCCCTTCTCTTTCTTTTCACCATCCCTGTATCACAACTTACCTCGGCTCATAGTTGTCCATCGCAATAACAACATCTGCCACATCGAGGTAGCTCCCACAACCACCGATGACAAGGATGGATGAACAGTTGCGCTCAGTGTACAGGGATCGTATCTGAAGGGAATTGCAAATAAAGCCAAAGAAGAAAGGGAAGGTGAGAAGGTGTACTATGGTATCAATTAATGCTTGGATGTGTGCGATACGTGATTGCAACACCACGGCAAACATGCCGCAATCCCAACCCTTCGTATCTTTGCTTCATTCTTACGATCCACCCACCTTGCTGATCAGCGGCGTTATGGGCTCTTTTTCCCTCGCCACAAGCATCTGCATCCTCCGATCCGTAATCAGGAAGTTCGTTGCACATGTGTCTTCGTCGAAGAGGAACCCGCGAGCTCCAACCTTTGATGCGCGTGGGAAAATCAAACAGTTTTACATCCGCCCGCTCAAATAAATGAATAGGGAATTACTATCTGTCTTTTCAACTTGCCTCTAACGCCTCCTGAATGTTTGCAGCCATACTCGTCGACCCGGACGCATCAGCTGTCGAGAATTCACGGGTGCCCTTGCCAAAAGGAAGATTGGTGATGAAGGGGGTAATGTCGACCGAAGAGATAGATCTGATTGTTAAGGGAATCGGAGCATTTCAATTCCCGATTTGTGGTGGTGTACATGATGGTCATCATGAGTTCGAGGGAAAAGGAGACGAGGAAAGCGATTAGCCACGACATTACGCAAATTAAGTGAGACAACAGATCTTCCGCTGATCGCAAACGCAAACCAATGAGAGGGTTCTCCTCCACCACCACCTAACAAGGAACCATGGTTATCCTTTCATCCATATGAGTATGTCACACACCTTCCATCTTCCGCACGAACGTGTATGACCATTTCATCCGTGGATACGAACTCGCGTCCATCGCCTTAGTGTGAAGATGAGCAACGATATGATGCACTTTTTTAATTTGCAAGGAACTAGGGAGACGGACAATGGTCTTTTATCGAGCTTACCTGGAACATGGTTATACACGCCACATTTGATCGCATCCAAAAGCGTCGATTTACCGTGAAAACCGCCACCGACAATCAAGCACACACCGCGGGGAATGCCTACCATTTTGTTTAGAGGTTTGAAATCAGATGGTAATGATGAAAATAGATTGAATATTCAGAAGAAGGGAAAAGCATGCGATTCAGAACTTACCCATCCCCTTGACGACACCCCGATTCGGCAATCTGAACTCTCTCTCCAAGGTTGGTGGTGATCGGAACGGTACTACGTTTTCATTTCGCATGGGGAGATCGGATGCGCCGGACTCACGAGGGAGAATCGCACCGTTTGGAACAAAGGCGATCAATCCTTCAGCACACGGATTTGAGGCAAAAAAGGGCCAGGAAGAAGGAGTGTGAGTTGTGTTTCGTTGACCACAATGCGGATTATGAAAGCGCGCTCGAGTTCAGAGCAACAAAGCCACAACCCAACAATAAAAAACCGAGTCGGTGGTGTCTAAATGAGCTCTCCCAACCATATCCGCATTACTTACCTGCCTCCTTGATCAATCCCCTTAGTTCATCCTGATCCTCCACACATTCCAAAAACGCGCGCAATTCCTGAGCGTCCAAAGCACCGTAGAGAAGAGTGCTGGAAATGACTTGAGGAAGACGTTCGGTGAGTATCGTGTTGGCTTGATACCCGAGAATGTTACGGCCCTGGGCGGGGAGAGAGACTGTGAATCTGATCGTTTGAGGACAAGAAGAGGCAATCCAAGTGAGCGACATGTCAAGGTGTCAGCGACCGGTAGGTTTTGACGACGATTTGGACAGAATGCCTCGGAAAACTCCATTCAATACCTTGCCTCGACGTATTCAGTCGTGACGTTCATGCACGATCGTTCGAGAACCTGTTGGCCTGGTTTATCGATGTTGAAGTCTCCACCTTTGCTATTCCAGAATAAAGGCCGGCAACGTAGGAACCAGCCGATGATCAGCAAAAAGAGAGCAAAAGAAAAAATGTGGTTTGATCTGCATCCTCACCTTCCGTGCCAGCCGCCACCTTGGTTGGCAACGTCGAACCGACTTTTGTGCACGTAGCTCCAGAATTTCTGGGTCAGCAAATGTTCCAGAGCGATGCGCCTTTCAGACGAAAATGGTTATGTGAAAACGATAATGGATTGGAAAGAATCAGTAAAGAAAGGAAACGAGACATGCATCACAACCGAAAAACGACAGTCAGTTCTCATCCTCCCCAGGAGCACAACAGCCTGTCATGTCCGAACCTGGTACTGGTAGTGTATGTCCCCGACGGGAACCGTGCAACTGACTGGGGTACCCGGACGCGCATTTTGCTGGGCGGGGCGTACGGGTCTATTTACCGCAAAAGAGAAAGAAGATTGCGTGTCATTATCAGGCAAAGATACATCGGAAGTCATCAATCGGGGAAGGACTTGTGGAGGAAAGCAAAGGTTAACTCACCTGACTGAATGTGATCTACCAGGAGCTCTGTTCCATCAGGGAACCGGAAAGTGCCTTCGTTTGAGAAAAAACATGAAGATCCAGTTCAGAACTTCGTTTCTCACACATGGGTAACGTCACCATAGTCCAACTCACACACCTAGTAATCTTTTATACGCCCCATAACTACTTCGATCGATGGACATCAAAATATCGGACAGTTCCTGTGAGGTTCGTGCAGAGCTCGACGTGACCGTTGTGGTTGATCCGGACGCAGAAGCGATCCTATGTCCTTGACGTTGATCCACATCCATCTGTACGTAGCCTGAGTTATCTGTCGATGCGTCACGGGCTTCACGGAGTTCGCGGCTTCGTCCACCGCCGTATTTTTCCTGGGTTGTGTGGAAAAAGAGTTGGGAGATCAAAAACCAAGATCAGGAGCACAAAGGAAAAGTATGTCACAGGAACACATCACGGAAAGGCGAAGCGGCCTTTCCTGATTCCCTATGGTTCCGAAACTCCTGTCCGGGCCTGGGGCGGAGCGGGAAAACTCATGGAGGATACAACGTGCCTCCAACTTCACAAACCTTATAGTACCAGCCCCTCCCCCTTCCGCCACCACGAGATCCACGGCCTATTCGTGAAAAGAAATAGAGAAAGTCCACCCGAAAAAATCGTTAGTTCAAGCAACAACAAGCTGTAGGACTTCTCAGGGTGTCTTTTTTATTTCCTGTTGGTACATTCCCCAAAGACAAGATTCAAGAGATAGGGACTAGGGGTATGACGGATCGCATATTTTACCACTAGGGGAACCAGAGTACGGGCGACCGCTCATATTCTCGAGTGTCAGTTTCGAAAATCGTGCAGACAGTTGAAGGCGCTTTCTGAGAGGGAGAGGTGGGAGAGTGAGAAAGATCTTTGTGCGACGGCAGAGAACATGCAAGTTCCAAATGCCGCACGGTTCCAATTCCATCAGCTCTCTTGCGTTTATGGACTTCTTCGACCACTACATAATTTCTTTCTAGTGAGACAGAAGGAGGATTAACAGCCCCTCAAAGTGCATTTCCCATCGCCTAATATGGAGATCAATTCCGAGAAAGCTTCCATTCCAAACCCAAAGAAGTGAAAAGAAACATCTACGGAGAATATTATGTCAGATATTTTAAGGAATTTCAGTTGCGCTCACCACGAAGCTTCTGCCTCAACACTCCCAATACCTCTCCTTCATCTTCATCCTCACCATCCAACAATCTATCCCTCTCTGTCAATTCATCACCCCCATCGCTCCCATAATCGACATCTCCCCCTGTCCCGTCTACGTACCGCTCAGCCTGCTGTTGAGCAGTCCAGAGCATTTGTTGCCGTTCCTCGTTAGAGTACTCTGTGACCACATACCCTTCACTGTCCCTCCTGACATGTTTCCGCCGGTAGACCATCCCGTTATCTCCACCTCGTACAATCTCCTCTTCACCATCATCATATTCCTCCTCTTCCTCATCGTCCTCATCGTCGTAATCATCCTCAACCTTATCGCCCGCATAATTCGGATCGTTCTTATAGACATAGTATTCCAGCGGCGGCCACGTAATCGGTTTGCCCCCTGCCACCAATCTCGCATTAACCGGAAAATGAACGCCATCCCCCTCCGCCTCGCGCGGCAGCCACCATAACCACCATTCCCTTCCAAACACCGTTTTCAAATTTGCCCACATTCCCAAATCATAAGGAAAACTCTCCGCCGTCCCGGCACTGGCCGGAATTTTGTTTCTCCGCACAAGTTCATCGATCCGGTCGTTCTCAAAGGACTCGATGGTCGTGAGGTTTTTCGAGATGTAGTAGAATTGATAGAGGCTCAGGAATCCGACCGTGAAGAGGAGGACGAAGAGGAGAACGACGTTGAGGCACATAATGAGGAGTTCGATGCCTGTAGCGGGCAGCGTGTAGTAGAAAGAAGTGGCACCATTATACTGAGAGTATCGAAAGTCGAATTGATTTTGGTATTGGATCAGATCGTAGATGCGAAGACCGATGAGGGCTAGGCAGTACATAACCGCCATGGAAACGGAGAAGATGAACCGGAGGAAGAAGGGCTGATTTCGATGTCCAACGCAGTTGTTCAGCCATGGACCTACGTGAAAGAGAAAGAACACATTGGCGGTCAACATGGAGATCAATACCACAGTTCCAAGGGGGAAATATTGAAACTCACAGTGATGATCCATTTTCAGGACACAACGGTTGCACTCGCTGCAGTGATGACACCGCGGAGGTTTATATATCAGGCACGTCTTGCACCACCGAAACCCTTTCTTCGACTTTTTTAGTTCCTGGACCGGGAGGACTGGGTGGCCCGCAATTTCTGTGTACGAGTTCTTCGTATCCTTCTTTTTTTCGTCATTCGAACTGGACTTCTTTCCAGATTTCTTCTTGTTTTTTGGTGGCTCTGATTCTGATGCTGACTTTGCGGGTGTGAGAGCGTTCGGGTGGTATCCAGTAGGAACCCCACCTGGTTCAGTTCGACATCCTTTGTAGTAATTCACCCATATTGAAAGGACCAAGAGATTGAAGGGCAGGAGGATGAGATAAGCTTTGGACTCGAGATGGAAGGAGAGCCACGGCCAGAAAAGAAAGTACTTTTGATTTGACGCAAGAAGGAGGAAGGGAGGAAGGGGAATCTAGTTAGGAGCTTTTCGTTGTTTTGAATAAGCGGGGAGAAAGTAGACAGTTCTCACCTGAGAAGAGAAAGGAATATACGTAATTAGAAAGACAGTGGCGGAGACCGCGGCGGCGCCCCACCAATTGATCGCCATCTTCGTCTAATCGTGTAAGCTACTATTGAACGAACTCGATGGCTGCCTTGACTGCAGTCCGCGCTGCTGTCCGTCCTTCGTATCCTCACGTCGTTTCAGCTGTGGTCGCCGCGTCTACAGTTATTTTGGTGGGAACCTTGAAAACCCGGTTTTGTTACACACTGTGGAAGCATTTGCCAACAAACCCGCGAAACGACAACACGTACCTTTGGGAGCAGACCCGTAGCCAAGGCAACCGTTAAACGTCGAAAGTCACCGAAACCGCATTCACATATCTGAAGTGCCCTTGCCATCATCTTCGAAACATACGGACTGCCCAGATCTGCCGCATAAACCAGCGAGTCAGCCCCACCCACTCTCAACCCAGCTACCAAACGTCACAAGGGACTTCTCGGACCGCTCTTTTTCGGCAAACGGAGTACGATCGTTTGACGGCTCTGGTTTGATGCTCTCCGCCTGAACCAACCCCTTCCTGTTCGTTCCCGCTCTATGTTTGGCCGACCTCCCCCCGAGCCGCCGAAGCCTTGGGGTACCCCGACGCAGGAATTGTACGTTTCAGCTCTTTCAAGTGGGGGTTTCAGGACTTCTTACTTTTACCGTTATGCTTTCTATTTGGTGTGTTGTAAAGACTGCTTTTCGTCCAAAGTTCCTGACCGTTCTTTTCCTGCCCAACATTTTCACACGTCACTTTCAACGACGACACGTTTCTGCCTGGAACATCAGACGTCGAAAACAAATCGCCTCCCTCACCACAACCTCATCCCTTAACGTCCGTGAACTCAGCAAAGATGCCCAATACGAAGTTGCCGTCCACCTTCCTTCATTTCCCTTGTTCCTCACCATCAACCTTCACCCCACCTTCCCGGATACTCCTCCCTCCATAACCGTTAGACCGCTCGTCTCCCATGCGTGGGTCAATCCCACCTCAGGAAGCGTCACGGGCCACGAAAAACTGGCGCACTGGAATCTACACGTTTCTTTAGGGAGGCTAGTGAAAGAAATTGTACACGAGTTCATAGTCAGGCCGCCGATGAAAGTAGTCGGCGGGACTAATGCAGGTGCTGCGGTAAGTGGGAATGCAGGAACCTCGGGTTCGTATGGACCGGGGACGATGGGACCAGCAGTAGGATCGCTAAGCCAATCCATGCAGCATGATTTCGGATTATTACAATCGTCGACGACATCGAATCCACCCCCAACGCAACCGCCTATCACCCCGCCCTACCACCCGCCGAACCCTCTACGGTCATCACTAGTCGGATCCCCGCCGCGCTCTCATTCTTACCTTTCGCATCTGCAACAACAACAACCGTCAACATCACCGTCGCAGACCCCATCGCCTTCTGTCACACCACCTCCACCGCCGCCGCCACCGAAACCCGCACCTTCGTCACCATTACCACCGCCTCCGCCGCCACCACCTTCACATGTCACCCCTGCTGAACATCAACAACATTCGCAGCAGCAGCAGCAACAACAACAACCTTATCTACCGTATCAGCCAATACGACCACCTCCACCACCACCTATACCCTCGCATCCGTCGTCTATGTCGCAACAACAAACATCACCACACCCACCACAACC
>JADGJF010000424.1:0-20599 GCA_027596845.1 Quaeritorhiza haematococci | reverse complement strand
CCCCATCAATCATCCTCTCCTGCCTCATCCCTTCACCCTCCTCATCCCCCCTCCCCTCCGTTTCCGCCAACGCCGCCAACGTCCGCAAAAGCTGTGCGACATTTTGCTTTTCCCCACCAGCCGTCCTAGCCCCAGCCCCAGTACCGGCACTACCTCCTCCTCTCCTTCTCGGTATCATCCCATCCAAATCCACCCCATTCTGTCGTTGTCCCGCTTGCGGATTTTGAGAAGAACTCCGACGGCGGGGTGGCTGGGCCCTCTTGCTATTCCCCGCACTTCTCGGCCGACGAGGTTCTGTTGTGGAGGTCGCACCGTTACTACTTCTACTGCCGGTGCTATTGCTACCGCTCGTGGTCTTTTGAGTGCCTCTACTTCCATTTCGGTTCGATGACGACGGGATCAATCCAAGATCTGACAGGAGCGACAATGCTTGTCCAAGACTTGACAGAAGGGCGCGGCCTTCTCTTGCTGATGTCGGGGGATATGAAGGGTTGTCGGACTCGTATTGGTCATCATCTTCTTCCTCCTCCTCGTCCTGATCCTCCTCTACATCGTCCTCATCATCGTCCTCCTCACTAGGTTCATTGTAAAGATTGTCTTCGTCCAGTTGTTCGGCATTTTCGTCATAGTTACTGATACCGTCGATTGTGTTGGGCTCTCCTTCTGGAACTCCCGGAGTGGTGTGTGGAGAAGATTTTGATACGAGTGGTGTTGGGGGCAGTTGAGATAACGGTATCAACCCAGCCGCTGCAAATGAAGCCGAAATGCCCTCCCTCGCCGACAGCATAGCCGCCGCGACCGCCCTCTTCTTCTTCAAACGCTTCACAACCGCCGGGTTCACAGGCAAAAAGTTACCCACAATACAAATCGGAACACCCTTTGAATTCCTCCGTACAGTGAACGAAATCGAGCACGGAACGACACCCAGCGGGTCAGACTGCTGGGCCAGGACACCACTACTGGGTCTTCCTCCCTTGCTGCAGCTGGGTTTGGACTGCCCACCTTTTGATTTCCTCATCATCATTTCTTGCCGCGCAACCACCACTTTGGGCCGGTACAACAACACACATTCCGTAATAACAGCCTTCTTCTCCGTCTCGGTCGCGATATCCGCAAACTGCTCCCAATACCGCACCACCGAATCCTCCGTCATGAATTCGTAGATGCAGCATTTGCCATCACGGAAAAGGCTCGCTGAAACATCTTCGGAATCCCCATCAACGCCTTCGCGGTGTCCAAAGTCAGCATCATCATCCTCTTCTTCATCGTCTGCTTCGCCCTCCATACCGACCAGTTCCGCAAAAGCTGCATTGGCGCGGCAAATCTCTCCTGTTCGCCGCCATAAACAGGCGGGCGTACCGAATGTGTGGAAGATGCGGTCGTATTCGAGGCAGTACCGCTCAAACTGTTCTTCCTCGGAAACGGCTTCGTCCTCCAAGCCCGGATTACCCGACCCAATCGGCAATTTAGTTTCCCCTTCCTGCCCCACATCGCCGTCGTCAGAGTCCACTTCCTCATCATCACAGAGTGATGAAAATGCTGCCGTTGTTTTTCCTTCTGACAGTTGCCGCCGTTTCCAACACGCAGACACAGGTGACGGAAAAGTCGCCTGCAGATGATCAACAACAGCCAGAACGCGTTGCCGCGCTATAGACGACATTTCGCTCGTCTCCAAGTATCGCACCAACCTAGCATACCCCACAGCGTAGTTGTACGGTTGAAGAAGCCCCGCTTTCCACTTTTCTTTCAAAACCTCCGAAAGGCGCTCTGAAAGCGGCATGGCACCGGATGTACACGATGATGGAGCAGGTCGTTTCCCCGCAGGTTGAGCTTTTGCACTACCATGGTCACCGTCAGTGCTTTCCTCATCACCAGCCGCCTTGAGGAAGAACCGCTCCATTTTGCTGAACGGGCAGGTTGCGCATTGCGATGACGACGATGCGTACCGCCCGCAAATTGATTCACCTGGATGTTGCTCACTCGATGCAGTCTTTGTCGTGCCGCCAAGCTCATTTCTAGGTGCCCCTTGATTTCCATCCTTGTCAACCCCGACTCCACAACCTTTGTCGGTATCAGCACTTGGAGCAGGCGAATCAATCTGCACCGCCTGCTGTTGCTGTTGTTGCTGTTCATTCGCAGGAGTCGAAACAGCCGCCGCCCAAAGTTCCGCCATAGCAGCATAATCAAGTCCCATCGTCAACGCCGAAAGTCCCAGCAGGTCATTTGCATCATTTCCAAAAAGGAACGGGACATGCAAGTTCTTCAACAAGGAGGATGGTACACAAGGATTTGGAACAGAGTTCGCATAGTTTGGCGGTAATTGCGGTGGTAACGGTGGTGGTGGCGGCGGCGGTGGTGCACAGGATCCTTCCACGGGTGATTGAGACTGCTGTTGACTTTGCTGCCATGAAGAAGGATGAGGTGCTTCGAGGTCCGCAAGGATGTTGTCGAAAGCAGAGAAGTCAAGCTCCTCTGAAGAAGATGACGACGATGATGATGAAAAAGATGCCGTGCTTGGGTGGGGTATCCGTCGGGGAAAAGCAGAGTAGTCCGCGTCTTTTGGTGTTGGTGCTGTTGGGTTTGCAGAAGGGGGTTGAGAATCAGAGTTGAAGGTCGTTGATGACGGGGAAGATGCAGTTGTGGAGTTTGTCAAAGGGTTAGGTAATGGTGTTGGTGGTGCTACTGGTATCGGGTGTTGTTGTGGTGCCAATGGTTGCAGAGACTGTAAAGCTGCCGGGCTTGGTGGTGGTGGTATTGAAGCGTTTGAAATAGGAGGCGTTGCTATGGATGGTATGGCATTCGCAGCAGAAACAGGGACGACAGTCAGTAAACCGTTGACTCCGGGCACCACGGCCATCATTCCTGTTGCTGTCGGGATCATGACGAGATTGCGTGTGCTGGTGTTGACAGTGTTGTTGGATGGTAAGGGGGTTTGGGTTTGTTGCTTGTTTGTAGATTGATTGCTTTGGTTGTTTATACTATGGATGTTGGTGGTGTTATTGCTGTTGAGTGTATTGAGTGACGCGTGAAGCGAGACGTTAACATTATGAGGCGAATTCATAGGAGTTAAGTGCTGGAGTTGCGGTGGCAGGGGTGTGGCAGACGAAATCATAGATGGGAACATGACATTGTTTCCAACAAAGGAATTGTTCGGCGGAAATGGTGAGAGAACCGGCACGGAAGGTGATGGCACGGGAACAGATGGCGGTCGGATAAAGTGGTTGCTGGCGGCTGGCGCAGGTCTCACCGGTGCTGGACGGATTTTGATCGGAACGCCCGTAGGCTTTGCGGAAACCACGGTCGATGTGATTTCATTCTTCTTAGGCGCATCTACGCAGAGATGTGCAATGTTCTTCTTGACACATCGCTTGCATGGTCGAGTATCGTCGCATGAAACGTGTGCTTTGCGACAAGCGACGCAGGCCTGGCCTACTTTGCGGCGTTTGCAGTCTTTGTTTCCGGCTGTTTTCGAAGATTTCGCACCAGCGGGATTGGTGCCGTTGAGAGTGCGCGCCGTATTATTGTGGTGCCCAGCCCCACCGATGGCATCACTCAGGGAAGAAGTTGAAGTAGCCGCGGAACTGTATCTCATGATCGGAACGTTTGAAGGGCATGTTTCAATGTCATCCACCGCCGCCGCTGCAACGTTTCTTGCACTACTGTCGCCAGCCAACGTGGAAGGAGTCGACGGCGAGGGCGAGGAAGCGGAGGGTGTGCTGGGAATATTTTCGACACGTGAAGATAGATCGGGCGGGGTGTCAGTCAAACTCGACGACGCGAACGCGATGGGACAATCTGCCATTCCTGGCGACAACTCGCACGTGGGCGCAGATGTGAGCAGCAATTTCTTACTCGCGCTCCCATGTTTGAAGGGCACAATGCCTCTTTTCCGCTTCACCCCAGCCACCACGACCACCCCCGCTTGCTCAGTTTCCAGGTTTTGTTGCGGCCATGGTGAAGAGGCTGTTACGTGAGCCTGAGAAGTTGACGTTGTTGGAGACTGCCACAATCGCTGCTGTTCTCCTCCATTCCCCGTGGGTTGATTCGAATTCGAGTCAGGTTCATGGGGAGTTTTGCCCAGCAACTCTTCGAAAAGGTGTTTCAAACTGCTATCTAAGTCGGAAGAATCAGTCCCCTGCTCCTCCTCATGCTGAGCTGTGGACGAGGAACTGAAACCGATCCCGTCGAAATCAAACAAATCTTCCATTCTATTCGCGGCATCCGTCAAACCCGAAGTGTGAAAGGATCCGTCAGGACTCTGAACAAACGGCGGTTTCGGTTGTAATCAGTCTTTTAAGAAACGCATAAATGGTGTGCCAAGGTTGTCAGTACGTGTGCGAGAGTTTCAACCGCCATCAAACACCAAACGGAACCCATTCAACGGCTGAAAAGCAACTTTAATGCATGAAACTGGCAGTCTTGGGTGTGGATGAGTGGGTATGGGAAGAGAGGCACACACCTTTCCATTCAAGCGATTTTTGATGCGATTGCTGTATTCAAAAGGCCAGCATATGTATAAAGGAACCCCCCCAAAGTAAGTGCCGAAAACCGTGATTGAAAGCGCGATGCCCGTCAGTTGTCGGGTTTTGAATTTCCGGCGATGATGGCGAAACGCGGCGTTTTGGGACTCTTTGGAGCGGCGGGGCGACAAATGCGCGGAATTTTTCTTGGATGGGTAACACACCACACCTGTCAAACATAGTTGTGAAGTTGCGGCTTGGAGTCAGTGACGTCACCACAGTCCTCCGCGTCTGTCGTGGTGTCGTGGTGGTCGCGGTGACCTCCGCTGCCGACCACCCTAGTTTATGTGCAGATTCGCTCAGTTATCTTATTCTCGATGAGAGTAAACATTCGGCGCGGAATCTCTGCGGTAACATTCGAAGTTCAACTCAAGATTCCTGGCTAAACCGGATCATTGCCGCATTTCCCAAATTACAAAACTGGGAAGGTCGGCATTTAATAATATGCTCTGCTCTTTCCGACATACAGATCCAACGTTTTGACACTGTGAATTTTGTGACTTTCGAATGTGCTTTCATTCTCTGGTTTTTTTCTTGACCATTTATCACCTCATTCTGCTAGAGTGGAAGGGGGCAGGAAGAGGGGAAGGATTCCAGTCTCACTCAACGGGGGAAGGCCTTCACACAATGTCAAATACCAAAATCCACAGGGTTCATTTTCGAGGCTAATGCACCGCGAACAATCCCGCATCATTGGAAAACTACATCAATTAGGTATGATGTGTCGACTCCGTCTTTCTGCGAGGAGGATGTGAGGAGGATGTGGGCAAGTCCAGAAGCTACTCAGAGGTTGAACAACGTCCCTCCGCAGTCGGCGTTCGACCTCAATTTGTGCTCGCATTACCTCTTCGTCTGAAGTCCTCCACAGTTGTCGACTTTCGTCAGCGTCCACATCAAGTACATCAATGTCTGCATCAGTGTCCACCTTTGTCCACGTCTCCTTCAAACGATGTGTTCTCGAGTTGTGTAACAAATAACCACTCCAACCTGCTCTCCAACAACTGGTGGCAATGATGGCAACCTCAAAGCAGTGCTCGCGCATACCTCTATCGCTAACACGACTTCGAACCTTCATCACAGCTCATTCTGCCTCCATATCACCCGCAAACCTCCGACCGAACCCACCACCATCATCTTTTCACTCTCGTTGCCAGTTCCAGAACCACCGCAACCTTCACCACCCCTTCAACTCACCAAACCCCCCATCTTCTGCTTCCCGGGCATCCGTTTCCTCCACTTCTCCGACACAGACTGAATGCATACGGGGTTTGCAAACCGTCTGCGGACGTTCGACGACGACGTCAATATCACAAGTTCGGTGTGATGGTAACACTGGTTTAGATCGGGCGTCGGGAGCAACAAAGTTGCCCAGCACGATGAACGTCTCCCGAGATTTCTTGTTGAAGAGAATGGGTAGAGGTGCATGTACTATGCAGTCACAACTTGCTGGCTGGGTACAGGGTGCCCGTCAGTACTCAAGTATGCACAATTTTGATACATATAAGGTTCGTTTCCTATAAATGAAGGCGGTGATGGACAGAACTTGCACTTCCTTCATCTCTATGGTTCCTACGATCCTCCGATACCGTTATGGAAGTGGTACGTGCTGACCTCGCACTTCATCGTTCTTGAACTTCTCCCCCAGTTCGTACAAAGACTAGAAGCCGAAGGGTTTCATCGAGAGCACTCGGAAGCAATAATGAACTCCTTAACCGATGTCGTTAATGAAAAGTATGATGATCTGAGACTACCCCGTTTATTTGTGAATTGCGAAGTTCGTTTCGACATGTCCGCACATGTCATTTACAAACTGCAAGTCACTGATCGGGATACCTACCTTTCAATCCTCTAGTGTTCAAAACTTCACCAAAAACATGGTCGCAAAATCCGACTTTGAAAAAACTCTCTACATAAACAAAGTCGATTTTGCCCAAATCCGGAACGAAATCCTCCTCCTGGGCAAAAACGAGCATGTCCTGCTCCGCGCCGACGTAGACCGTCTCAACGCCGAACTTGACAAACTCCGTTCTCGCATCTCTGAAGAACTCGCACGTGGGGTGGCATCCAATGTTCGGTTAGAGCTTAGTTTGGAAAAGGGAAGAATACGTGATGAACAGGCAGCGCAGGCGTTGAAGATTAAGGATGCGGAGAGTAATATTGATACGGAGATTTCGAATTTGAGGACGCAGATGGAGACGATAAAGTGGGAGGTGAGGGGTTTTACTCGACTATTGGTCAATCTGGATACTGGTTTGGCGAGGACGGAGGAATGGCAATTGATCACCACATTCTTTCGTTCTCCTTTCTCTTTCTCTCACATTTGCAGTTATTCAAAACGCTCATTCGTAAGCATCCGCCCTTACTTCTACAAAAGTTTGAAAAACGTATTTTGCCATGCTACTTGATACCATATTGCTAACCAAAAATACCGCACCCCCCAACATCGCGAAACAGCACTATTTTGTGCAGCAGGGGCCCTCTTCTTCAGTAAGTTTCTTCTGTCAGGACTCTATCAGATATAACAGCACCAGTTACCCTCAATTTGCGTTCGACACTCACCTCTTGTTTCGCCTCCTTCCAGGTTACCTCCGGTTCGTCAAATAGTCAAACGTCCACGCGATCCAGC
Organism: Quaeritorhiza haematococci; assembly: GCA_027596845.1. Taxonomy (NCBI): domain Eukaryota; kingdom Fungi; phylum Chytridiomycota; class Chytridiomycetes; family Quaeritorhizaceae; genus Quaeritorhiza; species Quaeritorhiza haematococci. The sequence continues at coordinate 13,453 of JADGJF010000424.1, read as the reverse complement.
CGCCACCCCCACTCAAAAACCCCACAACCCTCCCTCTCCTCCCAACCGAATACTGCCTCATATTCCAAAACCCAAGATAGCTCCAACTCAGAAAACACCCCTTGTATTATAATAACATTCTGTTTCGTAGAAAGTATATCATGTGTAGTTTTGTAGAGAACTCCCTCTCCCAATTTCCTCTATATCTTTTCCACTCGCAACACACACTCCCCATAACCCCATCTGTTCGAGACAGAATCAAACCCCCTCTGCTCCCTACAAAGTCAATCCAAGGTCTCATACACCTGCACCACCCGTCGGATACCCCCCCGGTCCAGCTCCCCCCACCTTATCATTCGAAATCGACGGCGATCCTGCGCCACCCAACCTCATCGCCTGAAACGCCTCAGTCGGTGCCGCACTACTAGTACCAGCACCACCAGCACCTACCCCACCTGCCACGATCGGCAACGAAGGCGACCGTGGTGGTTCGGGAGACGTCGATGGCGAAGAAGTGAGCGGGTTTTGCAGCACGTTCGAGGTGGTACCCGCCAAACCCTGTGGTGCTGGCGGTGCAATCCCGCCACTGGGACTTCCACTGCTTCCAGGGGGGTATAGTAATCCTTGACCTTGCGGCTGCATCTGCTGTGGTGGGTAGTAATACCCCTGTTGTTGATTCGGGTCCATCATAGGTCCGGGCGGGTATCCCCCCATCTGACCCTGCCCTGGACCCGGACCTCCCATACCCATCGGTGGTCCTGGGGGTACAAACCCAAACCCACCCACGAACCCTGGTGCCACAAAACCACTCGCCGGACTCACCGGCGAAGGAGACCCGGACGCCGATGAAGCACCTGCCGATGCCGGAGGGGGGTACGCCCCTGCGGGACCTAATCCACCCCCAGGAGCAGGGGGGTATCCGTATCCATAACCCGGTTGACCTTGCGGGTACCCCTGTCCATACTGACCATACGCCTGTCCGTATGCTTGTCCTCCGTAGCCACCACCATACCCGCCGTACCCACCGCCGTATGCAGTTACATCCGGGGGCTGAATTGGTCCAGCCCCACCCGAACCCTGAGTGGAAACAGCGAGATTCGGGTACTGCTGCTGCATCTTTGCCATCACTTCTTGTGCTTTTGGGTCCATATATGCTGCTGGCGGTGGGGGGTACTGCGCTTGCCCTTGCTGCTGTAGTTGCTGCTGGGGCGATTGTTGTTGTTGTTGTTGCATGTACGCCCCCCCACCAAACGCTTCTTGTGCTTTCGCATCCATATATGGAGCTGGCGGTGGGTACTGCATAGTCTGCACATTCCCCCCAAACGCCTCCTGCGTTTTCGCATCCGCCCCATACATCCCCTTCGTAATCGTCGGTATCGGTCCGCTCACACTCCCCCCAAACCCACCACTCGGACTCTTACTCATCGTATTATTATTCTGTAGGGGTAATGTGCCTGGGTACGGCAACGTTCCAGCCGCCGATGATGCCACGGTTGCTTCTCTGGAAAGAGTGGGCCCGCCAGGATAATCGCTTTCGACGGAAACGAGGGAGGAAACGGAGGCTCTGCGGGGTGGTCGGGGTTTGATGTTGTGTTTTTTCATGTATTCGAGGAATTGGGTGGGAATTTCGGCTAGGACCTGGGGTTCAGACGAGAGGGTGTTAGCTTCGTGTAGTTTGAGGTGGATAGTTTTTGGATGTATGCAAAAAGCCGACCAAAGTCCTCCAACGGCTCGAAAACAAGGGGGAAAACAGACTGGGCTCCCCTTTTAACTCAGAACAATGAAGTAACCCCCCATCCTCCTCCACACACAACAAAACTCACCGCCTGCGCCAAACGATACGAATCTGACCCCGTCGCACTCCCCATAAACTCCCGAAACGGCACAAACTGCACAATATCCCTCGCCGCCATTCTCTTCCCATCCAAAGTCTTCAACAACTTCCTATATCCCCTCACCCCTCTTCCCCCTGCTCCGGCCTTAGTAACCTCCGCCGTCGCCGTCCCACCACTCCCACCCGCGCTCGCCGCAGGATCATCCCCATCCAAATACTCCATCTTCGAGAAATCCGCATTCCCGACCCCCACGATAACGATAGAGAGAGGCAAAGACGACGCATCAACGATGGCGTTGACGGTTGATTCCATATCTGTTACTTCCCCGTCTGTGAGAATGAGGAGGACGTTATATGGGGCGTTAGAGGGCGTTTGCTGGAGGACTTCTTGGTGGATGCGTTCGGAGAGGGCGCGGATTACGGGGGAGAAGTTGGTGGGGCCGAAGAGTTGGATTGTGCTGAAGGAGGCGGTGTAGGCTTCCATGATGCCGTTGACGCCAAAAACTTCGGGCTGCTCCCATGAAACATAAAAAAGGGGGAAGGAAACCCCACAAGGAAACCAAAGCCCTCAATTAAAACGATGAAAAAAAATCCGCCCCGCATCTAGATCGAGGATGGAGAAAAAACAGGCGAAAGAAACCCAGACGATGGATTTTGAACATACAGCCGACTCATTCATATTCAACGCAAACTTATGAGAAACGACTCCGTTGGGGAATCTGGCGCCGAAACCCCAGACTTTTTAAAAATAGATGAGGAGCGGAGACGGGAGGAAGTTTGGTGATCCGGATTGAAAAGCTCAACTGAAAACCCTCGGTTTGGGAAAAAAGAAGAAGAGAAGCTTACCAGGAAATTGCTTATCTGTATCGTAAACTTCGAGAATGTGACCTGGGAGATTTTTACAAACATGTTTTCGTTTAGGCGATAGAAACCGAACGAACAAGAACACGAAACTCAATATGGAAAGACAATACTTCACAAAGGAAAAAAAAACAAAAAAAACACCAAGACAACGAAAAGAAGAGAACCAGGACATCGACAACAGAAAAGAAACCAAACCCGAACACTTCTTCTCCAACACTTACCAACGGACCAAATCGCTTGCTGGTACTGATTCAACTGTTGTGGATCCCGATAGTGTAACGAGCTCGGGTGGGAAGGGTCGCCTGTGCCAACCAAATAGCAAGATAACAAGCCGTATGATGATGGTGAGGAGGAGGAACTGATTAGGCGTGGAAATGGGGTTGCGTTTGCTTTACGGGAAAAAAGGCCAGTTGTGGAATTTTTCCCGTACCATTGCTGGATGTGAAATCAATCGCAACTGCCAAACTGATTGTCGTTCCACCGGCGATGTAGTCAAGGAACCTAAAAAAAGCAAATTAGCAATCATAAACCAGACATCCCATCTCCAAAGAAAAGAAGAAAAAAACAAGAAAGCGCCCGCTTGATTACATATGTAAATAGTCCAACTGATTACATACGAAACTTCATTCTCAATCGAAAAAGAAACGACTTTAAAAACACCCGAGTTTTGGTAGTCCTTTTTTTTGCCCTTTTTTTTGTGATTGACGACTTCGAATTCGACGCCTTGGGTGCGGGTGAGTTCGTTGAAGGAGGCCTTTTGCGGGGAAGTGGGGAGCGGGAAAAAGGGAGAAAGTGTACGTTTAGGAGGTGAGGTTTGTTTGGGGCGAGGAGTGGATGGTCCGGGGGATTTTAGGCGATGGAAGTTACCTTGAATTCACCGATCAAGTCGTGGCCTGAAATGAGGCAACACGGGTATCAATGAAAATTCAGAGTGTGAGTAGCATCCATCAATCGCCGACCAAAAATAGAAAAAATATACGTCATTTCCAGGCTCATACCTCCATCTTTATCCCTAATCATCAAACCAAATCCAATTTCAAGTAAGCAACCGAATCCTCCAATAACTCCACAAACACGATCCAACAGCCAAACGATCCCTTACCAGTCGTAAACCTCAATTTTCATCGGCCGGTCTCTATCACCTCCCCCACCACACAATGCCGAAACCTTCAGTGTCACGGAAGGCCAGAATGGATCTAGGGTTTTGTAGACTGGTTCGGAACGGTAGACGACGACGTAGGATCCGTCTTCAAAATGAGGAAGGAGGAAGGAAGCGTGAGTAGGGATCCATGTGGTTGTGGTTCGGTTTCAATAAACATGGAGTGGTGTTTGAGACAAACCTTCTTGTGATCTGCTGATGACATAGTACGGATCTGATTTGCCAAAGAAATCTTTTTTGTCGAGTTTTCGGGCGGAGAATTGGAAGCTGTTCCGGAACGGAATGCGGGGTAAGCAATTGAGATGGAACAAAGCTCACACAGCTTCCAAAAATGGACGTCCTTTCACGCCAGACTCACTTGACAATCTGTTTCGTATCAAGCATCTCTTCCGCCTGGATCTTGATATACCCAGCCTTCGGTTTTTTCGGATTATAGAGCGGTTTGAAAAGGACTTGGCCCTTTGCGCTCACGATATGAGCTAGGGTCGTCTCAAATGTTCCGAGATAGTCTTGATCTTTGATGCTTGCACTGGCGTTATCCACATCTACCACCACAAACCTCATCAAAGAAAAAACCAAAACAACCAAAATCAGTTCCCCGAAGAAGAACACCAAGAAAAAGAAAACAACAATCCAACCACACGCGCTTTGAGACTAACTCACCTCAACGGCTGCTCCTCCTCAAAATGATAATCAACCGCAAAAGCTCTCGAAAACTGTGGATTCAAATTATCCTTGATCATCTCCGTTCTTCCTATTTCAACCCATTTTCGGGGTGCGGATTTGTTCACGGCTGCAGCATTGACGGCTAGGCGAGACATGGTCCCGGATGAACCTGGGTTGCAGGAGTAGAGAACGACCATGGGGTCGCTCTTGCTGAGAGCGTCCATGTTGCGGAGGTTCCTGAGGGGTGTTGCGGGAAGGTGGAAACAGATGTCAGGTCAGAGGGTTTAGAGGAAATTCGGGGGGCATTGGTGGGGTTGATTTGATGCCGGAGTTGGCTTTGCAGGTGATGATGCAGTATTTGGTGGACATAAGCATTTGGAATATATATAGGGCAGGCGCGCAGCCATGTCCTCTGCGGCTTCTGCTCATTATGTGACTACGCGCTTCCTCCCTAAACTCCGCCAGTGCCCCCACGCGTCAACTCCGAACCTCCAACTTCTGCTCCCCTCCTTGTTCCCAAGATTGAAAAGACACCCGCACACATCCCAACCAAACATCCCACCCAAAAAACATCGAACCCGCCCCCAAAGCTACTCCATTGAAGACTTCGAAGTGCAAGCGAGATCTCGTTTGTGAATGTTCAGTACGCACTTGCATGATACGCGCAGTTCGATCCGGGAGACCGGATAGTTGCTGTTTGATAGCGGTCTTTGGGCCATCGTGAATCAATCGGGCGTCTGGGGCGTTGGTGGAGAGGATGTTGGAAAGCGAAGTTCGGCGGCGTGTTTGGAACCTGGTTGGACCCGTCACAAACTCACAGCCTTGTTGGTCACAGCCTCTGCGTTCTCCTCTGCATTGGGTGCAAAGTAACACCAGCCAGCAGGTTCGATATTCCTTTCAAACCAGTTGGAGACGATATCCCACCTCACATCAGACCTTATTGTCCCGCTGGCTGAAGAACCCAGGTTATACATCTGGCACATCCTCTTTTATCCTTGTTATGAAATTATGAGTCCCAATACCGCATTTCCGATGTGGAAGTAGTGAGATTTCCCATCATGCTGAAGCAGGGGTCAGCATGTACTAATCTCTTCATGTGGATTTGATTTTTTCTTTTGTGCTGCGAACAAGTCCAGTTGCGAATCAATTGGAGATCTCTAGAGGAGCGGGGATGTCCCTCCAGGAGTCAGTATTAATATCAATAGAGGAATATTTATGGCAGGCAACCTTATAGAAGGTGACACTCTAGTTGTCATGGTGTTGTTTGAGGGTCAATGTTCTTTAAAATTGCACCACATGCAATACAATAGACGATAGCTGATTCACCTTGGCGGGAAGTAAGAGGAGAGCCGCATGCTGCAAGTTCCAGACTGTTTGATGTATGGGGGGCATTAAGGAAGAAACAAAGAATCTTCGCATCCCATCAAAAGCATGGATCAAGAAATACTAGCATCCATCCAGCAGCACAAGTCCTCAACTCAGACGGATTTGTTGCTCCATTTGCTTTGAATTTTTTGGCACCCTCCCTGGAATTAGTTTAGTCGAATGGAGTCCAAATGGATAGGGTCGCTTCGTGGTCTTGAGCCTTCGCATCACGCTTCAGTTCGGCGCTAGCAATACTGCAACCGCTCTCACCGCACCAATCTCTCGAGGCAGCTAGAAGCTTGGCCATTTTTGCTTGCGTGCCAACCTTTTACTGTGCACGCGGGGCATCCTGCGCGTGTAGGTTTCCCCCTAGCCTGAAGAAAAAAGGGAGACTTGAACATAATAAAAATGATATTCTATCACAGGCATGAATGACACTTCTGCACCTTTTCTGCACACCGCTTTCTTTCTCTGCCCAACCTCCGGATTCCCTGCTCGCTTAATTCTCAGGGTATTGCTGATGTCTGATTCAACCTCAGGACCCAGGAGCTCAGGATTGTCCTCATGGTGTTCTCCTTTGTGGCCATGAATGTATATGTACTTGACAACATCAAATTGAATTCGAATGAGCTGTGTCGTAGTCTTCCTCAGGCTGGCTTTCAAGACCCCATTCTCAAGTCACTGTGATGAGCCGCTTTCCCTGGTGTAAGATCTAGAGGCTATAAGAGGCCAAGATTGCGCAGGCAGGTTACTGACATGCCCAGGTCTGATTTCCCAATGACTGTTTGTTGCAAATCACCAGGATGTTGATCTCCTGAGGATATTAACTGTCACAAAGTAATTCAAGAGCTGCTCTGGTCATCCTGAGTTTTTTTTTTTTTTCCCTTTAAGATTGTGTGGTGCTTGCACCAGCGCCATCCAACCTGATCCTTCATGTGAGTTTCCATATGTTCTTGCAGTGAAGTTGAGCTGTAAATGGTGCTGATATTGTTTGTCAGTGTGTTGTGGTTGTCTATCCCATGGTTCAACCCTGAGACTCCCTTTCTCATGATCATCATCTGTTTTCGCACTTTATTTTCCTGGAAAGTGTTTGAATTTGATTTTGTTGCGCATCCCCACCCACTCACCAATGACCCTGCGACTTTCATTCGTCCCAACCAGTTCCCCACCCTCCACGAAGAGAGCTCAAGTTGTGATCATAGTGAAGTTGAGTCGAGGATGAAGGTTGGGAATGGTAGAAAGGGAAGGAAGGGAAGAACTTCGAGTCCACTCACTGGCAGTCAGTTCTCCATGAGAATTAGAAAGGCAACTTCAAGAAGCTTCCTCTCTCTTCCTCCCGCTCTTTCGAAAAAAGCTTCAATCCATTCTGCGTCCGCTAACTCTCGTCTCCCAACCCTATCTTCATTGACAGATCAAGTCATCAGGAATCTGTGGTTAGCTCCGAAAACGCGTTTTCACATTCACCAACAAAAAGAGGGATGTAAACGCCGGACGAGATTAGCAGGATTGAAGAATGCGATTCGTTGTTGTTTTTCCTTGGAAGGAGCTCGGTGGATCGTATGTCCTGAAGGAGGTTTGGTGCGGAAGTGGTAGGAACTGCAGGAGATAAGGTATATGATGACGGCTTCAGACAGTGTTTTTCGAAGAGCAGCCAACAGGAAGAAAGAGCTTGTAAGTCATAAGCTGTAACGTTTCATTGCTTCGTGAGCAATCGAGAAGTCGAGGATGTGTGCGTTGCGTGTCGTGCTCGAAAAGTAGTTCTTATACTGGATCGCACTATTGTTTCCACCCACTTCGCAAAATGCACAGAATGACGCCAGTCCAAACCACAATTTGATGTGCCGAGAGCATATTCGGAGGAGAAGAGTTATCGATCTGGGTTTGTCGAAGTCTTTGGCGCCGGTCAAGCAGGGGTTTCCGCCGCGGATCCGAATCTTGTTGGTGTTTGTTTGGATTCGGGATTGGTTTGGTTACACAAATTGGGATCAAACTTGAACTCAATCCGTCTTTCTGAGTTTTGAGAGTTTTCTGCGGTGCAGCGGTGTACAATTTACCAGTAGCGGCCCGGTACCACTTCATAGCATTTGAATACGAAAAGCATTTGTAGAGATTGGAAGGTGGAAATAGGAAGGAGTTGACGTCAGGAAGTTCAATGTGCCGGTCAAACGGTGTACACCCACCTGAAACCACGCTTTCAGCTGTTTTCTGTACGAATCAACAAATGCGTCTATGAGAACGCGGAAAGCATATTCAAGAAAATAAACATGGTATATGTGGAATGCATAATTAGGATTATCTGAAGAAGTGCGCTATCTGTAGACGGTCTAGTGGGACCAGGATTTCACTTGAGCGATTTGGGTGTGGACTTCGGAGGTTGTGGATTTTGAGAGAGGGAGACGGACCACGGCTGGATGGATTGAAGGTAGTGAAGGTGGAGAAGGTGATGTGGTGAGTTGAGGTGCTTAGAAGCACCCAGATACAGAGAACAGCAGATTGCAAGAGGTGCGAGAGGCCTACAGATCGATATCAAAGAGCCCCCGCCACTTTCTGTCCCCACCTGCGCTTCATTTTTTTGTGAACATAGGCTCGATGCTGGCCGTGACCTGTTGCGGCTTCAAAATAGGGTCACGGTTTTACGTCGGTTGAAGGGTCGTTGAAGGGGATCTTGATTAAGTTTAATGACGTCCAGGGAATGAATTTCGATTTTGATCTGTCTTGGTGGCGAATCGGGCTGCTTATCCATATCCAGAAACTTTCCAAAAAGAACGGAATTCGCCGACAGAGTTGGGGTTTTCAGGTTTCTTCATGTTGGTATATTTTGCGTCGGAGTCTCATCCATATATATAGCACTGCGATGTAGCCCTATAGATTAACTAACGTGCTCACTAGTCTCACTCCCAAATGACAGAGTAACTTAGTTACTTGTTCTCATTCTCATTCTCATTCTCAAGTTTCTCACTTCGGGCAATTGAAACTCAGTTGTAACTCCGACAAAACTGCAAGGCACAGTCGCGTGGGCTTTTGTGGGAGAGAAGTGTGACAAAAATCGGTTGGTGAATGGCGCCTGTGGTACGCCGTGACCGAGTCCAAAAGCAGCACTACCACACTCTCTCAAAAGACCAGGCCACGGCGCCGTCGAAGGATAGATTAGAGTCTTCAGCGTTCGCCTTTTGGTATAGAGCGTTAGACGGATCCCCGGCGATATTCCCCCACGACGCCGAACACCTATCCCTGCTACTCCGGGACTCACGAAGGAAGAATCGCCACCCACGAAGCCGTCACCATGTTGAGGCCCAACACCCTTCTCGCTTTCTTTGCTTGGTGCTGTTGCGCCTTCGCTTTCATCTCTCCGCCCGCCGCCTTCGCCCAACAAGCAAAACCCAAAAAGTACCCAGACGCACAATTCGTTTACCCCCTCTACCCCTACGCCTCCACCGTCTGGCGAGAAGGCGAACGCAGTCTTATCGAATGGCACGCCTACGTCGACGACATCACCATCGGCATCACTCGTCTCGTCATTGAACTTGCCACTGGTCAAGGCACAACCGTCGAACGTCTTGAGGTGATCGAATCAAACATCACTTTCCCAACCGTCACAAGTATTTTTTACAGTTTTCCGACTGGGAGTGGTTATCGGGTGCCCGGGAGCTATGCTTTGGTGTTTACGGGGACGAATGAGGTAGGGGATGAGTTTGGACCACAGTTTTCGACGTGGTTTAATGTTATGCCTGGGAATGGGACGACCACTGGGAACACTCCGGCGTCGGCACCTTCTGGAGCGAGTGCGGGGAGAGAGGCGGGGAGGGGAGGGGCTAGCAGCAACAATTTGGGCTCTAACAGTGCCAATGGAGGATCAGCGGCAACGTTTTCATCCAACTCAAATTCGTCACCGAGTACTGCTAATTCGAAGAACAGTGGTTCAACGAGGATCCCGTTGTCAGTGTGGTGGATGGGGGCACTTGCTGGGGCATTGGCGTTGATATCATTTTGAGAAATTAGATAGTAGCTTTGTATAATAGTTTTCCTATGCCCTCTTTCGCCAACTAAGTTAGCTGTCTCCGAATACCGTTTTCTTTTTTGGTTACTCTTGGTTAGAACACATGATAACGTAAACTTGAATGAATAGATTCATTGTACAGAGAGGAAAGTCCAAAAGACGGCAAAAGGATGGACTAGAAACACTTTGAATCGCCTCGAGAGCTTTTGCTGAGAATTAGTCGCATCGCATTCCTGACTGAGCGGAGTTTCATTATCGTAATTGTCCTTACTCCTTGACCGGTCCTTACGTAAACAGAATCGATCCAAAGGTCAAGAAGTCGCACAGAACGATTTCACTTTTCGGAGTTGTTGGAAACATATCAACCGTCGCCGCAATTGGCCGCCATACCCACCGCAATCGTCCGTTCCGTCCACACCCCAACAGGCCTCTCACTCCCACCTCGTCGCCCACATGCGCGACAATTAGGCACCGAACAACACACCGCCGGCTTTGCAGAAGTCATGCCCAACGACGACTCCCTAAACTGGTCCGACGAAGACGATTGGCAACCTTCCTCCCTCCGTCTTCTCTCCTTGCACCAGAAGCAAAAGCAAGCGAAACAGAAACAACTTACTGGATTCTTTTCGTCGAACAACACTACTGTCGAAACCGTGGAGACAATTTCATCCTCGGGAGCCGCATCGTCTTCCTCATCCTCATCCTCCACAACCTCTGCACAAAAGCGCAAACGAAAGAAACCAAAACCAACCAGCGCTTCATCATCATCATCCGGCTCCAAATCCAACACCTCCACAAAGAATTCCAAAAGCACCACTTTACCCTCCACGAAATTCCCCTCCAACCTTCAGAATGCTTCCTCTTCTTTGAAGGAGTGGTCCTCAACACCACATACACAACCAAAATCAGGGTTATTCCGTTCTCTATCCTTGGGATCCGCAACTACATCTGCATCTACCACCTCGTCACAGCACCAGCATCGAAATGGGGGTGGTGGGGATGGGAAGTGGACCTCTCCTAAACGCGCCAAAAAGCGCAAACTCTCTGATCCCTTCCCTTCCACATTTTCGAAGAGTACCAGTGAGGTCTTGCCATTGTTTGAACCGGACGTGGAGGTGGATGCGGAGGAAGATAATGGCGAGGGGATGGGGGTCGCGATACAGGCTTCTCTCGAAAGTTCTGCGGATGCAGGGTCGGCGAGGGATGATACCCAGGACTTTGTGGAGGACGATGATTCTGTTTTGGTGGATATGAAGTATGAATCTTGTGTGGATGAAGAGGTGGGGGAGAGGCAGGGTGAAGGGGGTCGTGCGCATCCATCTTGTCAGGACGAAGAACCATCCGGCATCTTGGCTGATGTTGGGAACCTTGGAGATGGAGATGATAATGAACGAGGAGTTGAAATGGAAGTATCAAAGCAACATGCATTTGGGGCTGTTGATTTGGAGGTCTGTGATGATGAGGAGTACGCTGTGGGGCTTTGGAGGGAGGATTTGGACTTCGCTGACATTGACGAGATTGAAAGGCAAGAGAAATCAAAATCACATTCAGCGCAGCCAGCGGCGATGGACTTGAAGGATATCGCATGTGATGATGTAGACGACGATTTCCTTATCGAGAATCCCATGGGAAGGGCGGGAGATTTGGGCGTGAAAGCGACCGCGGAAGAATCGATTGTTTGCCCTGTGTGTGGGAGCGATCTGGGTGGGGGGTCCGTAGAGGTAAACATAAATCTCTTGCTTCGCTTCCCTCCCTCTTCCCCCCTCTTTTTCGATCACATTGCATTTTCACATGGCTTCCCTTTCCCCACGATTCTCACACGCCCCTTCCGGTTTTCCCCTCTCCCTTATTCAAAGTCCAACGAACGCCACGTAAATCGATGCCTCGACGCACTATCAGATGATCCTCCTCTACCTCCACCACCTCCACCGCCCCAACTCCGGAGTCCACCACCTCCCCACCCACATCAAATAACCCGCAAACTCACACCCAGCGCATCAACCCAAGTCTCCATTACCTCTTTCTTCGGCCTTCACCTCTCATCCTCCTCGCCCTCTAACCAACATCAGCAATCCAAACACACATACACTCACACTCCACTTCCCACCTCAAACCTCCAGCCCACTAGCTATAGATCCCAACATCAACAACCACAAGATGATCGAGTCCCTCGCAACGATACCATTACAAACACCACATCTTCGTTTTTGAGTGACGCTCCTGTTGTTGAGAATAAGAGTACGGGGTCTGGAAACGATGATGTTGGTTCGTCGTGGGGTGGGCGGTTATTGGGGATGGTGAAGGGGAATTTGTCGAGTGTGTTTGGGGGTGTGGGGAATGACACTGGGAATCACGATCTTGATTATCAGGGCGGGGATGGAAATGGGAATGCGTCGTTTGATGGAGGTGTGGAGGTTGGTGGTGGTGGTGAGGGTAGTCATATTGAGATGAGGAATGATAGATTGCAGCTGCGGGAGGTGGGGGAGCGGCCACGGCTCCAGAAGTGGACCGCGAGTGCAACTGTCAAACCGAAGAAATCGTCGTCAGCCTCTTCATCAATATCGTCGGTATCGTCTGCATTGATGGATGGGGCGGGTGAGACACTAGTTGAGGAAGATGCGCGTGTTGGGGGTGGCGAAGAAGAGGAGGTGGTGAAGGGGGTTGAGACGGAAAAGGCAGAGGGGGAAGGGAAAGGAGCAGGGAAGGCAAAAGGAAAGGGCAAGGCAAAGTCTGGATCCGGGTGGAGCGGATCAAACGGGAAAAAGTGTCCGTGGTATAAGCATGTTCCGCGTAAGCATCTCCATTTTTTTTGTTATTGTCGAGAATTTTCTCCTTGGGAATTGGTATTTGGCTTGTGTCTTTCTCTGATGTTTGTTTCTTTTCCAGACACGAAATTCACAGTCGACGCGTTTTGCTATGGCAAAGTTCCGCATTGCGAGGGGTACTTCCTCAGGTACGCACCCACCGTGTTTTCGCCAAATTTTCTTATCATTTTCCTTTCCATCACGTCTATTCCCATCCCCTATTCCGAATCCTTTTATTCAACCTCTCTCGCCTTCCACCTCCTGTTTCGTTTCTCTCCTTTTTCTTTCACTTGAAGCCACTTCCACGCCGACCACTACATGGGCCTCACCCCCAAGTTCGACCACGGACCCATCTACTGCTCCTCCGTCACGGCGAACCTTGTTGTGCAACAGTTACGGGTGGGAGAGGAGAAGATTGTTCGGTTACCGATGGATGTGCCGGTGGAGGTGGGGGGAGTTTGGGTGCGGTTGATAGATGCGAATCAGTTGAGTATTTGAGTGGGGTGGGGAGGAGGTTGTGTGAGTTCGATGTGAATGAACTGACGTGAAACTGACACGATTTGGTTTTTTTGGGTCTTGTTTGTGAATTATAGTTGTCCGGGTGCTGTCCTCTTCCTCTTTGAGATCCCCATCCCACAACAACCGCAACCACCACACCGCGCACAACAACACCAAACCCCGCAACGCGTATGCTACCGATACCTCCACACCGGCGATTTCAGAGCCCACCCATCCCAACTCAATCACCCAGCATTAGTCACCCTCCCGCCTTCACTCCGGCATTC
>JADGJF010000423.1:0-20625 GCA_027596845.1 Quaeritorhiza haematococci | reverse complement strand
GGAGACACAAGAGCGGGAGCCGATACCGTTGTCGAAGCAGCCGAAGGCGTGACGTTGTGCACAGATTCAACGGGATAGGCGTGAGGGGGTGGGGGGGGTGAGGAGACCGGCTTTGGCTTGACAAGAAACGCTGTTAACGACTTCTTGCTGGGGTTTCTGTGGAATACTGTGGATTGGCTGCTGTGGTATCGACTGTGGCTGCTGCTCAGCGTTCATGTTTTCAACACCAAAGCTCCTCAAGAGAATGTCCAAGGAAATCGGCTCCTGCAGGGTAGGCTGCTGTTGCGATTGGAGCTGTTGCTGCTGTGACAACTGCTGTTGGTTAATGAAGTCGTTCGTGTTCATTGCCTTTTCCTCGTCCAAGTCCTGTAGGTAAGATCAAATGGACTCGGTGCCGGAGGCTTGAGTTGCAACTGCTGCTGCTGAGGGATCTGTGGCTGCTGCTGGAACTCTTGGGTGGTTGTCGCGACTCCATTTTCAAGGTTCCGGAAGAATAAATCAAACACGTCAGGTCGGGGTTGGTAAGTTGAACCGTTAGCTGTTTTGGGACGTGTTGTTGTGTTGACATTGTGGCTGAGGGTATGGGGTTTGGAAGAACTTCTCTTGTGTCGGATGCATTGGTTCGCATATTCTGTGTCGCCAGCCAGGTAAAAGCGGGTCGCATCGTTGAATCGGCAATCGCGCAGTTTATGGATCATGGAGCATTAAGCGCCACCGGCTCTTAATCGGGTACCTTTTGCTTCTGATATGTTGACCATAGAGAGACCACAGCCGGTTTGAACCGTCAAGTTTCCGTCCCTCAGATCCATCCTCAGATCCATCAATGTGGTCGTGTTCGCGTTCGATCACCCGATTCTCTTGGCTTCTGATACATTAACGGCGATAAAGACCCCTCTGAATAGCCAAGGTCCGCTCTCTGATTCGTCCCTCGCAGATCCGTTGATGTCATCGCGTTCGCATCTGGTCACTCGACAAAAGATAGTACGTTCAAAAAGGATATGTAAGTCCCTGTCCGAGGCTGCCGCACGGATTTGATAGTTCCTGCGATGGACGGACCTGAGTTCCGCGAACACGTACCAATAGAGATGAACATAAGCGAAAAGGCCTTTGGTTCCGGAAAGCGCATCAAGAAAGAAAAATGAACACTAGTGAGGAAGGAGGTATGTGATTACAACTCACCATGTCAATGATGATGTCGGCATCCAGATCGCGCGTGAAATTCTCAAGCGTCTCATACTCCCCCGAATAAACAATATATGGATTCATCCGAGTCAATTTCAAAACGGCCGGCGTCATGTTTTGACTCAAGATGGAGTAGTGATACTAATTCAAATATATTGCAAACCTTCGTTTTACCTGGCGAACAGGAAAACCTACGCCAAAAGTGCACTTGGTTGATTCTTGTCGAAACAACTACCATTGAGATCTTCACACACTTCAAGTATTTCTTTCCCTCCCTTGAAAGCTTGTGTTACGCTCGTCGGACTTGCACTCGACTTGCACTGCTTTCGTTTCAAACCAACTCCCAGGAGACATCTAGGAGCTGCCTCTGCAATTGAACGTCACGGTTTAGATTGTGTTGTTGACAGGCCATTCGAATCGGACTTCTCGCTGCACTTGCGAACCTACCAAGCTACTTACAGGTTACTCCTTCGGACCTGAATCAAGCCGCAGCAAGCCTCATCCGAAGACGACGACACACTCACCATGGGCCGTTTAGTCCACCTTGAGGTGGAGAACTTCAAATCATACAAAGGAATCCAAAAGATCGGACCGTTCTTCAATTTCACCTCTGTCATCGGTCCGAATGGCTCTGGTAATCAGCGTTTTCAAGTATTCTGTTGGAGCTTCCGCTCTATCCAGTGTCCAGAAATTCACCCTTGATCCTCACGTCCGTCCTTCCCGTCCTGCGAATGATCATATTTTAGGCAAATCGAACTTAATGGATGCCGTCAGTTTTGTCCTCGGCGTTAAGTCCTCGCAGCTTCGATCCACACAGCTTAAGGAATTGATCTACCGGGGTGGGCACCACGACACATCGTCGTCCGGAGCAGATCCTGAATCAAGCCCAGGAAAAGAGAACCACCCAGACCGCGCTTCCGTTACAGCTCTTTACCAAAAAAGCAATGGCCAGGAACTCAGATTCACCCGCATGTGAGGACTACCACGTTACGGAAGGGATTTACTGCTCCATTCCACACGTTGACTTACAAAAGGTGTTGTTTTGTTTCTTCCCCGACCGAATGGCATCCTCAATGCGATTCTGCAACCTCGTGCGGATTATGATTGAATAGCATTACCGCAGCTGGGGCTAGCGAATACAAAATCAATGGCAAATCTGTGCCTTACTCGAAATACAACGCGGCTTTGGAGGCGGAGAACATCCTGGTGAAAGCGCGAAACTTCCTTGTGTTTCAGGTGGGCATGCGCGGCATATATGTGGACGGAAGCCGATCCCCTTCCGAAAACCCGTGGTTTCGTTGCCACAAATCTGACTCGTATATGGTCCCAATGAATTAGGGCGATGTTGAAGCTGTCGCTGCCCAATCTCCGCGGGATTTGACCCGTCTTATCGAACAAATCAGCGGGTAATCATGCACTCTTTGTTTTCGCTGACGGTTTGAACCTCATCAGCTGAATTTGGATTGCAATTGGATTTGTCAACCGTGAATAGTTCCCTGGATTTGAAGGCCGAATACGAAAGACTGAAGGCACTTCAAGAGAAAGCCACCGAAAACTCGACACTCAACTTCAACAAAAAGCGGGGGATTAATGCAGAGATGAAGCAATTCAAAGAACAGAAAGAGGAAGCACAGCGTTTCGAGAAACTGCAAGAAAAGCGGGTAAGAAAACTTCCGAGAAACCTGAGGTGTTTTCAGCACGTTTACCTTTTTCACACAATGCAATCTTCTCACGAATTGATCGAAATCCCTCTTTCTCCTGAAATTAGACGAAAACGATCATAACCCATCTGTTGTGGAAGCTCTATCATTTGGAGAAAAACGGAGCAACGTTGAGATGGCAGATTAAGGAAGAACAGAGCGCATTCACTGAAATCAATGAGCAACAAGTAAATGGCATTTTCAAAGTTGTTACAAGGGTCATTGCGACAAAATTCCGCTGACTTCACCGCATATCTCTCATTATCGTGCGTCAGGCTCAATTGGAGGCTGACCTGAAGGACGCGAGAAAGCAGCAAGCGAATGTCAACAAGGAAGTGTTGAAAGCCGAAAAGAAGATCAAAGACAAGGAGAAGACACTGGATGAAAAGGTGGCGTGAAAATGACCGGTTCGACCGCTTCAGTCCGAAAAAAGGAACAGCGTGAGCAAACACTGACTCGTGTGAATTCTTATCATTTCGGAACGAAAGAAACCGGAGGGTCTTGCCCTGGAGCAAAAGATCAAGCATTCTGAACGGAAGCTGAAGCATGCCCAGGACAATTTGCAACGCGCCCAAAAGGAAGAAGAAAAAATGGTAATTGATGTTGCAGTTTCCGATCAGCGTTCCGAACAAAATTCAAAAAGTCCTGATCTATCCCACTCGTATATCCCCTTTGAAGAATGAGTCTCTAAAGATCTTACAGAACGAACTAAGGGAATTGGAAAAGGCGTCACAGAAGTTTGAAGGTGAGTTTCTTGCCTTTTTTAGCACAAGTGGTTGCGATTGTTCATAATATGTCTTGGCATTCGAACTTTCCCCGTTCGCATGTGGGTACACTAACTCATGGGATTACAGAAAATTTCAAGAAGCAAAGTCAGGAAGCCGCCGGACCCACGCTTGACGATGACGAGATCGCTGAATACAACCGGAAGTAAGATGCGAATATCTAATTTCAAAAGACATCCTCAAGTGCATCGCTTCGCTTGGCGAATGTCTCATGTTCTGAATTTCATGCTGAAAACAGAAAAGAGGAAGTGAGTCGGCAGACGGCTCTCGAAAAGGAGAAACTCATTAGTTTGCAGCGTGATCTCAGGCCGCAAGAGACAAAGAAACAACAAAAGACCGAAGCGCTTGAGAACCACAAGCGGAAACGGCAGGAGTTGCGCACCGAGATCGAGAAGCTACAAGAACGGGAGGAGAAGGTGGGTGGTCGCTGCGAGTTTTCCGCGATATTCCTTGCTCAAAAACTAAAACTGCTCGAAAATGACCGGCAACCTCTTTCAATGCCCTGTAATCCACACTTTTTTACGATGTCTCCAGTGCAAATCCGAGTTGGTACAGCTGACGCAAGAAGCAGAGAAGGCGAGACAAGAATATGACAGTTTCGAAATCGAGAAGAGGGCTTTGAGGTCAGATACAAAGTCTTTTTAGCTTCTCATGTTAAGGATCGATTCTGATGTCGCCGCCTTTCGTTCCTGCTCTCGAAACAAATTATCAGACAAAAGGAACAAGACTTGACTGAACGACTCCAAGAAGTCTCGGAGCAGTTACAGCAAGCCAAATACGATCGACTTTACTCCGAGAAAAATAAGAAGATGAAGGAGTGTTTCGATACACTGAAAAAGACGTACCCTGGTTCGTTCTTGGATCCTCCCTTTTTCTACGCAGCCGCAATTTGCCCATAGTAGTAAGGAACACATACTCACGGCTATCCACATGCTGTGTTCTCTCTCTTCCACACACAGGAGTCCATGGTCGCGTTCTGGACCTCGTCAAACCCAACGCGCGCAAATACGAAACGGCAATCTCTGTGCTTCTGGGCCGCCACATGGATTCCGTGGTCGTTGACACAGAGAAGATCGCCATCGAATGCATTCAGGTGCGTAGTAGCCACAATGACCGAAATGGAAAAGAGAATGTGTAGCCGAAAATGCAATCGCTGATAGAGGAGGTTATGCCGCGACTTCGTATTAAAATTATATGCTTCCCCCTTTTCCAGTTCATCCGCGACCAACGTATTGGACAAGCAACGTTCCTTCCCCTTGACACGATCCAAGTCAAACCCATCAACGAGAAATACAGGTTTATAAGCAAGGGAGCAAGTCTCGCCGTGGACTGCATAACATATCCTTCTTATGAATCTACTATGTTTTCAGACCTCGAGGTCTTCAGCTATATCCCAGTCATCACACGACTCCTTGACTCTCATTTGGGCACCTGTGGTCATTGTTCCTCTATTTTTCCCTTTCTCACATAAAACTGCGGAAGCCCAGTTTGAGCCGGTCATCCAACACATCTGCGGTAACGCCCTTGTCTGCGAAACGACCGATGTGGCGAAATACATTGTTTATGAGAAGAAAGAAGAGGTCAAATGTACGTCTCGTTATGTTCCATACTTATCCTTGGTATTCTCGACCTTTTTGCTGACGCACGTGATTCTTGACGAACGACAAGGCGTTATTTTCGATGGAACGGTGTTTCATAAGGCCGGACTCATCACCGGTGGGCAAACGAAGGACAGCAACGGCAGCAGGAGGTGGGAGGAGAAAGAGATCGACAGTAAGTATCGTTTTTGCATTTCTTCTTGCTAAATGTCTTCCAGAACTGTTTGTTTGCCTTTGCGTACCGCTTTCCTCGGCCATCTTCGTCGACTTCCTCCCTTTACCCATAACCATTCACGCTTCACCACACTGTTTCCTCCATCTCACACATTTAACAACCAGAATTGGCAGCAGTGAGAGAAAAGCTCTCGAACGATTTGGTGGAGATCCAAGGGAAGGCGCGCAAGCTGGGCCATGCTGATCAGTTGCGGGCGACATTGACCATGGCGCAGGATAAACGGGCTAATATAAAGAAAGATCTGGTTTGTTGGGCTTTTTGCAGTTTTCTTCTGGGACGCCCTTCATGATTTGTCCTCACTATCCTCGGTTTTACCGCGGCCATCTACTTCTTCCCGGCTTTGTTCTCCAGGATACGACACAGCAAAAGTTGCATAGTCAGAGGAGGGAGCTGGAGCATGTCGGGTCCAGAATAGCAGCCCTCGAACCTGAGATTCAACAGGTAGGAGTGAAGGAAAACTACCTTCACTGTGTGTTGGAGGGGTTGGGGATTGATGATTTCCATGTGTCAGAAATTTTTACCCGTCATTCTTTTGTATGTTATTCTCCGGCCCCTAAGTCTCGAAACTAAAGAGTTCCTCCTCATTCCGACTAACACTAATGTAAAAAGTTGACCACTGCGCTTGAAGAACACCAGTTTGAGATCGATACTCTCGATGCTCAGATTCAGTCCATTGAGTCTCGCATCTTCCAAGACTTCTGCTCGCGCGTTGGACTTGAAAACATTCGGGATTTCGAGCAACGACAGCTCAAGTATACGCAGGAAGTCACAGAGCGAAAGCTTGGATTCACCACCCAGACAGCAAAGCTCTCCAACCAGTTGAGTTTTTTTCTCCCAATGCAACGGGCGCGAATGATAAAGAGAACTTTACATGACGTCGTTTGATCATTAAATGTCGCTTTTTCGTCACCCTCTCCTTCACGCCCGTACGTTAGGATTGAATTCGAAACCCAGCAGAAGCAAGAGCTCGTCAAGCGTATTTCGACAATCGCATCCACGCTTGACTCAGAACAGACCACTCTCGACAATCTCAAAGCAGCACAAGCAGATCTCTTAGAGGAGACGAATGCTTTGAAAGAAGAAGTTGAGACGCTGATGGCAAAGATGCAGGACGTTAAGAAGGAGCTGGAGAGCAAGGCGGCGGAGGTGTCGAAGGTCAAGAAAGAACTTTCAAAGGTCGCCAAGGAGCTGGAAGGAAAGAGCAAAAGTGTTTCTGTGAAGGTGAGATCAGGAGTGTAGAACGTTGGTGGAAGGTGTTCGCAGACCGTTATTGCAGATGCATCGGTCTTGATTCAGTCTTGTTGTGGTTTTATCCGATGAAAGTGTTGTGTGCCTTGATTTCTTTGTTTTTGACCACCGGTATTTCTAACCTTTCCCGTTTACACCACCCCTCGTTTCTTGTTCCCCCCATCCGAACATTAACAACCGTAGGAAGCGCAAATAGAAAAGTTCCTGGCCGAGCGGTATTCTATTTTGCGAAAATGCAAGTTAGAGAAAACGGAACTGCCGTTCGAACGCGGGTCATTGGACGATTTGAGCTTGGACGAAGTTGACGTAAATATCGATTCCATTTGTGTGGTCCATCGTTTCCAACCAGTCCCTTTTGTGGGTTCTTGATTCTCATCGATGTTTTTCACCTTTTCCTTCCGAACCTCATTGATCTAGAGGGGAAACGAAGTTGATGAAGATAGCATGGACATCGATGGCGGTGGCGGTAGCAGCAGTAGTGCGAGTCTGTCCCAACAGTCGCAAGCGCAGATGGATAATTTGAAGCTGGATTACTCCATGTTAAAAAGGGATCAGAAAGAGGTTTGACCACGAAGTTTTTGGTTTTCCCTTCCCGCTTCATCAGACCCTTTTGGTATACTGATTCCTTCTTTTCTCATCGCCATGACGTCTTCCTCGCGTCCAAACCCCCTCCCCGTCTTTCTTTTTTCTTTCATACAATGCCATTCAATCAGAACGACAGTCCGGATTTGGATTTGGATTTCCAGGAAACGATCAAGAACCTGGGATCTGAGATCGAAAGGATAACACCCAACCTGAAGGCCCTCGACAGGTGAGGCCTTGTTGTTCTGCTTGAATTGTGCGCAGTTGTGTGCGGTTATCTATATCAGGCATGGTATCTTGGGGCTTTGCTCATGACTTCAAAAACCGTTCCCTGTAACAGATTAGGGGATGTTGAGAACAAATTCAAAGAAACCGCCGAAGAATTCGATCACGCTCGGCGACAAGCGAAGGAGGCCAAGGATCGGTTTAACGCGATCAAACAGCAGAGGTTTGTTCGGCGTTGGATTTTCTTCCTATTGTCCCTCTCCATCGCTTTGCCTTGATCTCCTGGGGCCTGGTACACTGATGGCATTCTAAGGATATAATGCGTGGGTCTAACGCGACGATCGATAAACAGATATCAAAAGTTTTATGCTGCGTACAGCCACATTGCACAGCGGATTGATGAGATTTACAAAGAGCTCACGAGATCGAAGACATTCCCGTTGGGAGGCACGGCCTACCTGAGTTTGGAGGACAGTGAGGTGCGTTAGCGAGTCGAGCGTTGTCTTTGATTCCATCGTCATTGGGTACTTTCGCTCACACGGTCTACTCTTTTTCAGGAACCTTACAACGATGGCGTCAAATACCATGCAATGCCTCCCATGAAGCGGTTCCGTGACATGGAACAGCTCTCAGGAGGCGAGAAGACCGTTGCGGCGCTAGCGCTTTTGTTTGCGATTCACAGGTAAGCCGCGGTACCCAAATCTAACCTTTTTCTTGTTGTTGCTGTTATCGAAAGTTGTACCCACGAAGAAGCAACAAGATAATTCATATACTACTCATCTTTAGCTACCAACCAGCACCCTTCTTCGTTCTGGATGAAGTGGACGCCGCGTTGGACAACACAAACGTGGCGAAGGTGGCCAACTACATCCGAAAGCACGCATCGGATTCATTCCAGTTCATTGTCATCTCGCTGAAATCAAGCTTTTACGAAAAAGCAGAAGCTTTGGTTGGGATTTATCGGGATCAGCAGGTCAGGTCGTCAAAGATCCTAACGCTGAAGCTCGACGGACAGTTTGGTTGATGATGAGCGTGTCCTGGGGAGAGAGCAACATCGTGCATCGCGGTTTCAGGTTGCTTGTTCGAGCTGTTTAAAGTTATTTATCACTTACTTTGCTGGTGCTTGTTTTAGTTTCCTCTGTGTATGTACCGAGGGAGGAAACAATCTTGTAGATGAATTTTAATTGTATTCACCATGATTTGAGTCGTTCGCTTTCATGCAAGGGATCTTGGAAATCGGAACGAAAAACAAGGGCTCGCACTGCCAGAATCGCTCTCTCCCTCAGCGAGTGTTGACTGAGCGGACTTTCAAACTCCTTCCACATTCGGATTTGTGTGACCAAACACAAAAAATATGGTTGCACTGCGGCTGCAACGCCTCTGCTTTCGGTGCACAGTGGAAACTGCGCTCGCTGGAGCCAACTCGTCTTTCGCCACAACGACTCCTCGACTAAGTCGTCCATTTCCCATTCAATACGCTTCCTTTGCTTCGTCCGCTATCAGAAAAAGCAGTAACAGTCACGCCTCCTCGACCGCGAGCGTCCGATTGCGTTTCGCCCCAAGTCCTACTGGTCTGGTCCATTTAGGCGGCCTGCGAACCGCGCTTTTCAATTATCTGTTTGCCAAAAAAAATGGTGGATCGTTCATTTTACGGATAGAAGATACAGATCAGGTTGGTTCTCTTCGATATTGGGTTGCTGGAGCGGCAATTTCCACCCTTTTCTAACGTTCTTGCTCGCTGTTAATCAGACGCGTACCGTGCCAGGCGCTGTAGATCATATCATTGAGATATTAGAATGGGCGGGGCTGCCCCATGATGAAGGTATTAGCAAGTCTGCTTGTGCTGTATTTTGCACACAGTTCAAGATTGATGAGCTCACGAAGGATGTGTGTCCTACTTTTGCATGCATATTGGATTAAGGTCCTTTGAAAGGAGGTCCGTTTGGTCCATATGTTCAGGTAACTTGGCTTTTTCTGAACTGTCTGAGGCTCTTACTTCGCACGGCACCTTGATCTCAACTATTCTGACTCACGTTCGTGTGTTAAAAGTCTGAACGAACAGCACTGTACAAAAAACATGCGGATCAACTTCTACAAATGGGAAAAGCATATCGGTGTTTCTGCACTCCTGAGCGTCTGGACCAAGTGCGTCAACTCGCGAGGAAGAATCGAACAACGATTGGCTATGATAGGCATTGCCGTCACTTGAGCGAGGAGGAAGTGCAAGACAAGTTGGCAAAGAATGTGCCTTTTACGGTTCGCCTAAAGGTATGAATTGGTTGAATGTGCTTTGATAGAGTTTATTATTGGGGTGTGCTCTAATGCTCCTCCCCGTCATTCGCACAGATTCCAGAAGGAACCACGCAAGTCCAAGACTTGGTTCATGGCCAAATAAGTTTCTCCAACCGCACAATCGACGATGCGATTCTGTTAAAGTCCGATGGTATGCCCACATATCACTTGGCAAATGTTGTGGACGATCATGAGATGCGGATATCGCACGTCTTGCGTGGAGAAGTAAGCAGCCCGCCATTGAAGCCCAATCTACCATCAAATCTGAGGTTCACTATAGTTGGTGAACATCGCCATTCCGTCTCACCTTCACGTTTGATCCGTTTCTCGCTTCTCGTAGGAATGGGTTTCTTCCACGCCGAAACACGTTATTCTGTACGATGCGTTCGGTTGGTCCCCACCACAGTTCGCACATCTGCCTCTGCTCATCAACAAGGATGGTAGTAAGCTGTCGAAGCGCCATGGGGATGTCCACGTTGACAGTTTCCGGGTACGTTTGATTGATTCCATTCTGGTTGGTGGTGCTGATCGTTTGCGAAGCTTCATGCCGGCCCGTCTTCGCCTGATCAAAGATTTCAGCACATGCTCCATGACAGCTGTTTCCTCCTTGAGGGCTTGCGTCAATTTTACAGCTTTCTAACATGAACTATTTCTCGCCATAGGAAAAAGGATTCCTGCCAGAAGCTTTGTTGAACTTCGTTGCCTTTCTTGGTTGGGGCCCGGGAACAACAAAGGAATTGTACACGCTCGACGAACTTGTTGGCGATGTAAGACTATCTTTCTTGACGAAAATCATCATTTGGTCGTTGTCCCAAGTCCCGCCTGTGCTCATCTTTCGTTTCCTTTGCTACAACGTTTGATGGGTGTGTATTTTTCCCTCAGTTTGACATCAAAAATGTCAACAAAGCGCCACCCGTCGTTGTATATGACAAGCTACTTCACATCAACAAGTACCACATCTCTCAAAGGCTCGCTTCCTCGACACAGAAGTCTTCCCTCATGCAACAAGTTCGTCGGATGTTAGAAACACAGCTTGCGGAAGAGTAAGATACGCGCTCCCTCATATTCCATCTTGGTGTCGATGAAAGTGCTCATCATTTATTTTCATCTGAATACGATATCAGTTTGGATGACTGGGGCCGACAGAAATTGGCTGACGATGATTACCTATGGAGGGTGATGGATGCCGTCAAGGTGGGTGCTTGACATTCTCTACAATTCGTTCACTTGGTGGATTGTTTTGTTCACACTGCTTTTTATACCATGCCTTCCAAATGCAGGAAAGGGTCAGGCTTGTCCCAGATTTCGGTGTTATCTGTCGTCCTTTCTTTATGAGCCCTCGATTCGAGAGCCCAGAAGCCAAGTCATTCAAGGACAAACTCGGGGACGCCAGTGACATAGGTAAAGACAGCAAGTGAGGCTCGGTTCGCATGTGTCGTGCACTTCATTCGACCTCACAAGCCTATGATGTTCCAATCCTCTCTTCACAGAGCGCATCAAAGACGCATTTTCGACAGAGTTGAGTAAAGTGGACGAGGATCAATGGACTCAATCCGTTTTGAAGGAGACTTTTGGACGGGTTGCTGAGGGGCTCGGGATGCAATATGTACAGGTCATGAAGGTTCTTAGGTATACCCTAACCGGCACCAAGGTTCGTTCCCGGCGAATAATTCGATTCGGCCTTTCCTTTTCTTTTCTGGAATTGCGCTTTCTTATCTTCACTCCGTTTCACAGGTTGGGGTCGACATGGTCACTTTAGCTCATATAGTAGGGAAAGAAAGAGTTCTGAAACGGCTTAAAGTGTAGATAGACCCATAACATCAGATCAGTAACAGCCTATAAGCAGCCTCTCCAAGCGTTGTGTATGGTACTTGCCACAATTACCAACTCCTCTTGCCACATGTTTCCTTCCCGATTTCCTTCCCGATTTCCTGGGCCAGCTGGCATCTGACATCGTGGGGTGTGTGATCTGGAGGACGACGGGTTGAGTGGAGTCCAATTATCTAAATCGTGTTACACGAAATCGTGAGTACAAGGTTCAATCCCAACCACAACGCGTCCAACTACGCTTCGCGTCCAACTGAGCTATGGATGCAGAGTATCAAAAGAAGTATGCTTTCGAGCGCTCCCAATGGCTAGCGTTTTTTTGGGGAAGTCGTGGGGTGTATAACCTTGGGACAGGAGGAGGTCCCAAGAGCATTGGCGGAGGACGACATCACCATCACCGTTTCATGTTCGGCGTGGGAAGAACTCGGCAGGCCGTCTTCCTATGTTTGGGCATTCTTCTTTTCATTGCCACACTGAAGACTGTGTCGAGGATTTTTGTATACACGTGCGAGAATCCAATACCCAGAATTCCGTTAGCCGTTGTGGACGACGCGAACGGAGGTCTTGCCAAACTGAAAGTCACCGATGATAATCAGCAGCAACTTGCCCTCGCTCGTCAGGGCGATCGGATAGGCAGAGGAGGCACCATATCAACGATTCCGTGGCAGCCAAAGAAGATTGAGAAGATCAGCCTCATAGCAGCGTGCAAAAACAGGCATCCTCAGCTGCACCGTGCCTTGAAAAGCTGGATTACTGCAGATCCAGGTCCGTCCGAGATTGTGCTCGTGGATTGGGGCTCCAATACACCGATTGAAAGGGGCCTGCCCAAATCTCTTCTTGCCGATCCCAGGATCAAAATCGTCCAAGTGCCTGAGGTGAAGGAGTGGGTGCTGACTTGGGCTTACAACCTGGCTGCAAATATGGTGACTCCAGCCGGTTCGGCGAACTCACAAGGGACCGAGGACGACGATGAAAGGCATGGTGCTGGTCACAAAAAGCCCGTCGCAGAGGAGGAAACATGGTGGATGCTGAAGACAGATTGCGACACCCTCATCCAAGAAGACTTCTTTTCGGCGCATCCAAGGCGACCTGGCATCTATTACGCGGGTGACTGGCGTACTGCGAGGCACCAAAACGAACAGCATCTCAACGGCGTGTTTTTTGTCCGGTATAGCGACTTCCATAAGGTCAACGGGTTTGACGAAAGGATACAGACATATGGATGGGACGATTCGGACCTTTACGCGCGTCTGAACGACACGGGATTGAAGTTGCACCACTTTGATTTCGACACGGTGTATCATATTGATCATCCAACGGTGGAAAGGACGTCAAATCAGGATGAGGTGGAGATGGGGCCGGCAGTGGAGACATGGAGGAACCACCTAATCGCCGATTTGCTTCCAAAATGGGACAGTACCTATGAGGGATCGCAATACATGCTGGTTTCAAAGGGAGTGGACCGTTTTGTGGCGACTCAGGTCTATACGCCGCAATCCAACCGAGATCTGATTTCCCGAGACAAATACGAAGAAATTTCACGGACGGCTCTACAAATGGTTCTCCGGAAGTACGGCGTCCCTTGGAAGGTACTATGGTTGCCTATGGCCTATCTTCAACGCATGGTACCAACATACGAAAAAGGAAGGATGATTATCATTCATGTTCAGCACGGCCTATCGAATCGTCTACGCGCTATGGCGTCTGCCCTGGTCTTGGCCCGCAAAACGAATCGTCATTTTCGCATGATCTGGCCGAGTGACGAGCACTGCTATGCCCGCTTCGACCAGCTCTTTGAGAACAAATTTGATGTGTGGGATTCGGTTGACACTGTGGAAATCAAGGCCAACCACATCGATCGGTACAATTACATGGAACCCGAGCCTGGAGCAAAAAAGTATCAGTACATTGAGGACGAGACGCTCAACCACATTTACGTCAAGTCTGCGTATATATTATATCATGGTTTGGTCACGGAAGCGGACATCAAACAGGTTCTCCTCGAATTATCACCCGTGAAAGAAATCCGCGATATGATGAACCAGATCGGATCCACGCACGGGATGATTGGCGTCCACATTCGCAGCGTGGCTCCTCGCCGTGAACTCCCTACGTTGCCAGATTCAGCGTATCCGCCCACAGAATGGCGCAACATCGCATCATTCCGGGAAATGAGTGCCGTCAAGGTATTTGCTTCAGAAATGGAACGACTGATCCAGGAGTCCCCCGAACAGCGATTCTTCGTCACGGCGGATACCTTAGACGCGATTACAACATTGCGCAATCGCTTTGGAGACGAGCGGATCAAAACATTGGATAACCAAGGGTGTCTCAACCGAAACGTGCGCTGCCTTCATTTTGCGGTTGCTGACTTGCTTTTGCTCGGGAAGACCTCGGCAATTCTGGGTAGCTACTACAGCTCGTTCACCGAAGTCGCTGGGACGATTGCTGGTGTCAAACCACAGTGTGCAGGAATGGATTTCCCGGGTGTGAAAGAAGATCACCTCATCCGGGAACATGTCAAGGGCAACGGGAACGGAGTCCTTTACATATACTGGAACACGGAGACCAACTACGCCCGATTACTTCCCGAGAAAAAAGACTACCGGTTCATCGAGCTCCGAAAATCCGCAGAGTCTGTCATGGCTACCAAGGAAAACCCTACACCTCTCGCAATCTTCTACGACACAGATGTGGTGCCACGGGAGTTGGGTCACTACTTCAAATTCCAACTCGCCATCAACGCGACTACAACTTGGGATGGGGACTCAGTGGCGGAACTTTTGAAGCGAGCAGAAAATGAGCGGCGGGAACAACTGCAGCAACTCGAGATACTTCAGAATCGGCGGCAGCAGCAGTTGAGGCAGAATCAGGATCTTGAGTTGGACGGGGAGGAGATTGGGCCTGAGGATGAGACCACCACGGCTAGCATCCGACCGAAACCACTAATTCCCAGTAAACTCGCCAAGATTCGCGGGCTGGCCAACTCACCCTTCGAGATCACGTTCTACCTTGACACAGATACGCTCGTGTGCGGGGACTTGAAGGGCGCCTTCAAAATGCTTGGCAACTTTGATATCCTTTTGGCAAAGGAGCACCACAAATCCGCCGATTCGGAGTACGCATGGAACTCGGGGGTCATGGTATACAAAAACAACAACGCTACGCAGAGGTTCTTCAAGCTCTGGGAGCAGATCTACCTGCGCGACTGCGTTCTGGCGGGAAAGAGTAATTTGGACCTTTGCGCTCTTCCCACGGCGTTGAAGGAGAGTGCAGAGTTTCTGAAGTATGGGACTCTGGAGCCCATATACAATATTCGGCTGTCGAACTCGGATTGGTTTGATAAGAGCGACAATCCGAGAAAGTACCATTCTCAAATGGTGTGTAATCCTCCTTTCCCTAATTCCGTTTTTTCCTTCACTTCGCTTCGCTTTCTTGATATCTTTTGAAGGTGATTTGCTGACCTGCAATTCCTTTCTTTCGCCTTCCCATCTAAAGGTGTCAGCCGGAATCAAAGTCATCCACACCCGAAGATTAGCGCTAGACCTCCACCAAAACCCCCACCTATGCCATCAAATCAACAAAAGGCCCCACACCCCCCGTGTGATCGGGATGAACGCTCAACGCTGGCCCGTAGTTTACTTCACAAAAGACCAATGTCTGCAAGGGACAGGTCAGCTCTGCGATACCGTCGATTTGCCGTCCTGAACATTATAACACAATAAAGCCGCACATCAATGAAAATAGTTTGTAAAGTATCTTTTTTTGTTTTCAAAGTATTGATAAATGAGGTGTGTTGTGGGTTTTTGTTCCTTTTTTTGCTTTGTAAAATCTAAATGGAAGGGAAGAATACCCCTGGAAAATAGAAAGGCTGGTCCAAAAACGCCGTATTCGGCAAAGATAACTAAACTATACATGTCACTGTGGTCGGGCCTGAATTCTTTAAGTTACGATATTATGATCACATTCATCGCTTCTGGAGCTGTCGCAGTTGTTTCTTCTTCATCCGTTTCACTTTCTTGGACGAAATCTACCAACGAATAACCAGCGTTTAGTAAATCAACCTCGCGAACAGAAAAAGAAATCCACGAACCATAAATGCATGGAGCATGAAACTCACCGATTGCACGATCTCAGCCTTCTTCTCGTTCTCTTCCTTCCTCCTTTTCCTCTCAGCTTGCTCTTCCTTCAATCGCTCCTTTTCCGCTTTTTTCTGGTCTTTCATCTCTTGTTCGACGGCCTTGATGATTTGTTGTTGCTTCCTTTTCTCGACTTGCTTGTTCCAGCCTGAGGGAGTCATGACAACATCAAGTAAGTAATCCGAGCCTTCCTTGCACTTTTGAAACAGGATATGAGTCTATGGAGTCGCAAGTATACCTGGTCGCAAAGTCTTGGGTTTCATGGCAGAATGACGGCGTGTTTGAACTGTTTTCCATACCCGACCTGATTTAAGTTGTCCAGGTGAAAAGCGAAAGTGGTCCTTTAGTTTTGCGTTCCGAGAGTCCAGAAAGTCTGGATGCACGCAGCTCTCGTACACTCCAACCCCAACCACCCAATTAAAGAAGCTCCACAACAATTACCGGACACGGGTTTCCCACGGATAGGTGCTGCCTCTTGGTTTTTCGTTTCGTCTGCATTTTGCTGTGAAAGCTGTGTTGCCTCCTCCGCCGACTCTACCATAGGGGTTGTCGGGGTTGTGGTGTCCGTCATTGTCGTTCGTGACAAAAAGAAATATGTTTGTGAAACGGAGAAAGGTGGGACCAAGGCAAGGCAAACTCTCGCCCACGCTCACGCACACATCTTCGTCGATATTCGCCCGATCTTCTTCAAGTTTATATCATTCGAATCGCCGAATTTTTCTCTTTCCATTCTACCCATTCATATCCAGCTAAGTAACTCGTCCAATTTATATCATGACTTGGTGTTTGCGTGACTCCCTGTTACAGTACTTGCAACCTCCCTCCTCTCCATTCACAGATCGACTTCCTCGACACGCACTTCGACTTCTACAAATGGAAAGTACCTTTCACCTCGGCCGACACCCTTTGCAATGATCATTGGGAACCAACTAAGTTACTTAGCTCCGAACAAAATCGTGTCTTATTTGAATATATAATCGATAAATTCTATATCTATACAAGTCTCCATGAATATCAAATATCTTCTCTCGCCACAAAACAGGTTATAATCTTCTCTTTCTTTCAAGAACGTAGCGACAGCACACTTCTCCCTCCTTGCACGGGTGCGATCCAGCGGAAATCTCCATGGGTCTGAAATGGTTGAAGAAATGTGGCGGGCACGAGTTCGATTTGCAAACACCTTGTTCTTGCTCGCCGCAGGCTACGCATTTTGGAAGACATCAATGCACATTTCAAGGAGTGAGCTACAAGAATTGGAATTGGAAAGGGAGGCAAAGCGGAAAAGGAAATGGACGGGATACCTCGGTCGAACAACCAGGCGTCGACACCGATGGTGTAGACGGTGCAAAGGGCAGCCATGGTGGCAACGATGGAGAGTTTCATTCTGATGATGTGGATTATGGTCAGGATTATGGTGGTT
The DNA here is from genome assembly GCA_027596845.1 of Quaeritorhiza haematococci. Taxonomy (NCBI): domain Eukaryota; kingdom Fungi; phylum Chytridiomycota; class Chytridiomycetes; family Quaeritorhizaceae; genus Quaeritorhiza; species Quaeritorhiza haematococci. Next base: position 3,392 of record JADGJF010000423.1, on the reverse strand, counting down.
GTCGTCGGGAAGTGTTAGGGATGAGGAAGGAATTGCCAGCTATCTATAATGCCGGCCCATCAATGCCATTTGAGACGGACCTCCCCGATGTGTTTTTTCACGTTACCGCCGCTGTGTGCACACCTCCGCTTCACGGTGAAAAATTGCAGCCTGCTTGTTGCTGTTGCGGTTTTTGTCTGCTGGTCCAGCTGTTCGTCTGCGGTTTTCACGTGTGGTTTACGTCTTGGCGCTCTGTGTTTGCCTGTTCGTCTTCATTGGTCGGCCATCATGGGAGTGTCTTCAGATTCCTTCTCGGAGTGTTGTTGTCTTGGGAGTCAGGTTTGCAGGATTCACCTCCAACCTGCCTCCAACACATTGGCACACTCCGACGCAACTCCGACGACACATGCATCTGACAAGCAGTCTGGCAAGCTCACCACTACCATCTTTTTATCACGTACTGCAGGGAAATGAGGAACGAGCAAAATCAATGGAGTCTTGCACTCATTTCAAGTCATCTCACTCATCAACTTCTTTTTCATCGCGTCATCGAATTCCATTGATAGCTGTTGCTGTTTGCGCTTATGGTGATCCAATTCTGTATTTCTTCGTTCAAGTTGGTTTGAACTGGAGCCTGAACTGGAGCGCCAATGAGTCATGAGTGGGCTGCGGACTCGACTCCTTCGATCAGCTTGTATTACTTACCACTGTGCTGCTATGACGTAGTACCCCCAAGATTTGGGAGACATTGAAGCAGGAAGTGCGCCAACCCTAAAGCAACGTTGACCGCACAAGGCATACACATGGCGCACAGGGTGTTCTAAATCCCGCCGTTCAGGCGCGAGAAAGTATTTTTCAGCCATTTTTTTTATTGGGAAGGTACTTCAAACTCAGACTTGAGGCTTGAGCGCACCTGAGGTCGTAGTATCCTTGGCGGGGCGCTGCCAACTCTCGCGGGGTCTCGCCGAGATGGGGACATCGGAGTTGGTGGGTGCCATTTTGTAAGAATTTTCTGTTGATCTGTTGCCTCTTACTTCATCGACTTGGTACGCCGTGCTAGTAGTACTACTCGCCCGCCCGTCCGGCGTCCACACCTGCGTCCGCCCTCATTTACTCGAAAATTTTCCATACCAAAGAAAAACGAACGAATGCATCGACTTGGGTGGCCGCACTATTCTCGAAGCAGCCACGAAGCACCACGACTTATTTCGCAACTATTTCGGAGCTACACTGAAATCTGCACAGAAATCTCGAAGGCAACGCTTTCTATCTGGCTTCCTGCAACGTTTTCACGGATGTAATTGTTGGGTGCCCCCCACCCCAACCCCACCCTACTCTCCACCGCATCCCCGCGAGTTTCAATCACTAGGAACGGAGAAGATGAGTAATAGTAACCATGGCGGAGCTGGATCGAATGGGCAGGAATACGCGGTGAGGAACGCTGGGCATCCACAGCAGCTGTCTTTCCCGGAAGGGGGAGGAGAAAGGCATCAACAAGACATGAACCGTTCAAGACCGTCACTGGATGACCGGTCCAGACACCATCAATCAAACCACCTGGCACCAACTCACACCTCACACCAATACCCACACCCACCACCAACATCGTCCTCGTCTTCCTCTCAACATCCCTTCGCTGCTACGGGAACAAGAACAAGACCAACCAACTCTCCCGGGACAAACCAACCCCGCAAATCCCGCAACCAGAGACAAAGAATCACCGGCTACAGAACCCGCTGGATCCGTCTCTTCATCCACTTCACCCCCTTCGTTTTCCACGTCGGTATGACCCTCCTCCCCCTCATTGTCCGAAACCAAGGCGTCCTCTTCACAACAGGCGTACGCGACATATACACCGGCACTGTCAACCGCTTTGATATTGGATTTCTGGATTTCTGCGTCTCCACTTCAAATGGCGTCGGGGATACGTCTTCCAATCTCTCACGGGAACCGGGTTTGAAGGGACTTGTTGCTGATTTATTCTCAAGAGCACCCAACTCTGCTATCGCCTGTGAGAGTTACGTGGAGTACTGTAGAAGCGTGCAAGCGTCGGATCGCTTTACTTCAGTACCGGAGATCGAAAAACCCCAGTTTTGTGGAGCCGAGTGGATATCAATTGTGGTGCTCAAGTTTGTGGCGGCGGTGGTGGCCTGTGTTTTGTTGGTGCTGTTGGGGTTGTCGAAGGTTGCGTGGTTTGCGAGGTATTTCAGACGAAAGTGTGAGGAACTGGGGTTTTGCGAGCACCGCCATTCGAGGGAGGGTGTTGAGGGTGTTGGTATAGACAAGACGGTCGAAGAAGGGCAACAACCACGGCCGAGCCAGCAAAGCACACGCGAAACATCGCCCCCCTCTCCCGGCGAATCCACCGCAGCAATCGCAATAGCAGGAGCCGCCCCCTCCACAGCCCCATCCAAACGCGAAGAAAAACCTTGGCATTTCTACTGCGGGATCCACTCCTCCTCCTCCAAATTCTCGCCCTATCGCCTCTGGTTTAAGCGAGTCCTTCTCGTCGGGATCGGATTCCACGCGCTCATCGAGGCAATCATTATCGGACTTGTCGCAGATTTCCATCGGAATAGAGTTCAATGGCCGCCGAATTTGACTCCAGACTGGGCGTTGTGGTTGGGCGTTGTGGTGTGCTTTGCGGATATTGTGATGATTGTGTTGTATGTTGTTGCGGAGAGGGTGTTTTCGTGGTTTGATGAACCTGTTTTTGGTTGAAGCGACTGATTATATAATGCGACGCCGAGGAGTAGAGGATACCTATGTTCTTTGAACGACACCCATGGACTTTTGCTCTTTATATCCCCTTATTTTATTATGTCTTTCTGTAATATTTCCACCCCTAATAATCTCTCAGATCAGCATTGCATGCACATATTCACTTCATTCACAACCCAACCACCCTTTTTTGTCTTCCATGTTTGGTACACTCTTTTCGTCGACCCTTTTTCGTAGATTCAGCTTTAGTAATAATGACATTGCAAATAATAAGATCTCAAGAACCAAGATATGCAGTCGCCTGCTCTGTTGAGCAGTACCCAGAGCAATATCAGTAGTATAATACACTCTGCTACCTAATTCCTCACTTAGTTTCATATCAGATCCGTTACGCAGCAACATAATGATAATCTTTTTCGTATCGCGCGGTCTTGTTCATCTGCATCGCTTCTGAGGGCATCTGATGTTCGTTAGGGTATGGATGATATGGGTAGTTCTCACAGTGATGGTGATGTTGATTGTGATGTTGAGAGCTCGATCGAGGCAAATCGTTCGTGTCAGTGAAACGTGGATGATCTCCTTCATCAACTTGTCTTTTCGTCATAACGTAGTTTGAGTACTGGTACGATTCGGATTTCTCGGAACTGCTGGTACTCTGATAATAGCGTAGCACTGGGTGGGGAGGGTATGAG